>APFE030923201.1:7477-47095 GCA_000404065.3 Pinus taeda | reverse complement strand
GGCACAACCGTATTGTTCCAAGTGCCTTTCTATCGAGAAGGTTCCATTCTTCATCTGTCATACCCGTAGGCATATTTTCTTTTCCGCCCAATGGTAGGTATAGATCTTTCTGATACAGATAATCTTCCATCTGCATCTTCCACAGTGGGAAGTTTTGGTCGTTAAATTTCTCGACCCTAAACTTACCATCTTCTACCATTGCTCCCACTCGAATGAGGAACCCTTCTTTCCTGCAAGTTTATCAGCCAAATAGACCTTCGGTTCTAATACCAGTTGTTAGAAAATTATATATTACGGAGCAATGGAACACATAAAATATTGCAGAAATATAAACACAGAAAATGCATAAAACAAGAGAGACACAGATAGACGTGGTTCACCCAGTTTGGGCTACGTCCACCCTAAATAGCCAATCCTTCCTTTACGTTATCTAGCAAAATGAAGAGACACAACCTATAGAAGATCCGCTGTAATATCCTCTATTTTCTCTCATAGTCTCACCTCTCTGTTTCTCACTCACAGAATACACATCTATTACACAGCCTCAAATACAATGCCCTTATACAAAGAGAGGTGTTGCCTTCTAGGGAAAAAAACCCTAAACTAAGCATAAGTTCTTCTATCAGATCATCCGCTTAATGAACGGCCCAGATTGACTAGAAATTACTATACTTTTACAAGGCAATTTTACATTTGTTTTTAGCTTTCGGGGCGCTGGACTCGAGCCCCCACCGGGGTACCGCTGGCCCCCGGACCCCCCAGCCGGGATGGGGTCGGATCCCCACGGGGGGGACAAGTCCCCCCCGCACCCCCCCGCGTGGAGGGGTGTACAAACTTCCTGGGGTATACATCTAGATGAAACAAAGACCTCTGAACAATCATGCTCCACACACAACAATAATCTCCTTTTCTTTGTCTTTGAGGGAGGTAAATAATTTCTGTCAACTTACACGAGGCATGCGATTTGGAAAGACTGGAATATGAATGTGATGCATAGGAGCATACATTCTAGATTAACAACTCATCTTGATTTTTGGATTCTACTGCCATTGGAGTCTTTATATCAGCTTGAAACTATTTGGAGTCACCAGGTGAATGTTTCAGCGTTCATATGTCTGACTATTGTCCACCATCAACAACCAGATCTGAAACTTGATAGTCTTTCATGGGGAAGCTGAAACATTTCGTCCCTAGTATGGTCACCATAATTTTATCACTCCGTAATTTTCAAGGTTGTGGAGTTAAACCAAGGTGTAACCACAAAACCACTTGCAAATATGGAATCTATCCCTTTCAACTTTAGAGAGGAGTCTCTCTTTTTAATTTAGAGTTTTGTTTTAAGATATTACGCTAGTTATTGAGTTCCGAGATTGGTTTTTTAGATATTTGGGTGAAAATTGTATGGAAAGACCATTTGGCATAGAGTCATGAATCTTAGGGTGATCAATTACAAAAATAATCAAGCAGCTGTAACAAGGAAAGATAGGCAATCTTTTGGATTTTCTAAAGTATTTGTGGACTGTTTAGAATGAAAATGATTTAAGTTCAATTAAATATAGAGCATGCTGAGATGAATACCATATTTAACGTTAGAGTGAGAACATTAATATTCTTTACAAGCCAGAGAAGAGTACATTTAAGAAAATCAAATCCTTAATCTTCTTGAAACAATAAAGATAGAAAACATATGGAAAATTGAGAAAATAACAATTTCACATGAGAAAGTACATCACCAAATGGTTTGACATGGGAATCCTAGAACAAAACTTTTTTGTATTATTACAAATTTATCACTTCAGTTTAATGCACCACTTACATCAAAATATGGCTCCTTTCTTCATACAAGTTCCAACCTATAGTAAGTATTATTACAACATATTTTTATATCTCACTAAACTAACATCATATTTCAAAAAGAAATTGATTACAAAATAATATCTAACAATTTCTGGAAAAATATCAACAATAAACTAAAGACAAAATCAATCACTTTAAAACTGCAGGAAATCTCGAACTGCTAGAAAGTCTTGAGCCTCCAAATATGGAAATTGGTTTTAAATGTTGATCCTCTCCCTTGGAATCTAGAGAGGTTGAAGTTGTCTTCACAAAACCTGGTAGCTTCCCTCTCAAATATGATTAACTTGCCACCTCTATCAACTAACTGTCCCTTTGACTCTAACTAATTGTCCCTTTCACTGTTATTTCTGAGCCAAAACAAATATAAAAATAAATGCATATCTGTGATTTTTCCCACTTCGTTCATCAATAAATTATTTGTATTTTGGATTTAAATAAAATTTATTTCTGGAACCCTTTTAACATAGTATTTTCCTTCATCATCTTTAAATACTTCATAATTCTCCCAAAATATTTGGGAGGAAAATAATTTGAATAATATTTCCAAATATTTTGCTTAACCTGTAAATGAATTTCAAAAAAACAAATTTCAAAATATCTCTTTGAATGATTTAATAAGTCATCATCTTGTTTTGAAATCCATGTCTTGTTTCTCCTTCCCATGGATTTTAAAAAGCTTATCTTGTTTCTCCTTCCCATAAATTAAAAAAACCATGTCTTGTTTCTCCCCATGGATTTTAAAAACTATGTTCTATTTTTCAAGGGTTAGTAAATTATTTTTCCATTACCCTTTTACTTATGTAAAAAAATTGGATAAGTATTTATCCATATTTCATTTCTCATGGATTTTTCCTCTTCATACCATAGGAAAATTAATTTTTTCTTCTCCTTCAAAATTTTATTTTTGCTCACCCTCTTATTTTCACGTGTAATCTCATTTACTTACACCTATAAGTTCATTTCATAAATATATGACCTGTAAAAATCGTTTCACCTTAGTCACATTTTACTTAGCCTCCCATCTGTAATCTTATTTCATAAAAATAAGAAATTTCCCTTATTTCCTTTCCCGCCACATTTTTAAGACATTTGAATGAATACGAATACTGGTTTTTGGGGGATAAGGTAGGGAGTAAGTGGTTTAGGAGGGGGGTGTCTGAAATGAATAAGAGTGGTAGGTTAAAATTCGAATTGACAATGCCCCCAATTCATTGATAACCCTTGATTAATAAATCACACATCTCGAGGAATTTTACATTAGGAAAGTTTAACGCATGAAGTCTAGATTGGGGTCATAGATTGTGATTTCACCTTTGAATTTTGACTTGTGAATGAAGTATTTAACATAAAATAAAATGTGGTTCTTATAGTTTAGAGATTGGGTGGATAAGTTATTTTTATATTAAGTTTAATATTTTAAATAAATAATTTTACTATATATATGTGTCAGAGTATAATTAAAGTACATTAAAACAAACTATTAAACATAATTTAAAGACATTCTATTTTTTAGCAATGGAAAGGGTTGTTGACAACTTGCTTAACGACACCTTACTCATGACCCGTTAGGGACCTTTGTACAAAGACAATTTAGACTATAAGAAGTTGTGAATTTGTAGGCTAACTTTTGCGAGTAGATTCCCACAAAAATTATTGGACAAATAGACTCTGATCACCTATATTTTAGGACCCTGATAGAGACTACGATAGAAATCTGAAATTTCTCAACTTTCATGGGTCAAAACGGTTGTTATAGTCAAACCCATGTTGATAGGGACTTCAACGTGGCCGTTATTAAGGAAAACATGCTCGAAGCGCGACTGTTATTTAGGAAAACCACTAGAAGCGCGACTGTTATTAAGGAAAAAATGAGTTGGAAGAGAAATATTGGGAAAAATAAAAATAATTTCAAAGGGAAGTCCAAACTTAACACTCTAAACTATTGATCACTCAAAGTGCAGACCTATACAAAATCCAAATGACTAATAATTCAAAGGTTGGCCAAAATGATCAAAAGACCAAATCGAAGAAAGAGGTTGAAAATGATAAAGACTCCCCACGAAGTTGCCATTGGATTGTGAAGACAAACCCTTCTATGGATAGAAGGGATCTCTCTAGTCCTACGAGCAGATCTAGAAACAAACCAAACAAACTAGTGCAGGTTTTCCTAGTTTATGTTGAAAAATGCAAATTGAGATAGAGAAACCTACCTCACTCTGATTCTAACGAACTCAACCTTTGATGATGATCTCGATCCCTTATCTTCTAGGGTTTCTTATCGCTATTCCTTGCATTTGAATAACTGCAAGAGAGATCAAAAGAAAACAAGAGATACAAGAGCATATATAGTACAATTCAAACATAAACTACATGAGAGATCAAGTAGCATCATGCTAAATAAATAAAGATATATACACTTATCACAAGTAAACAATAGATGTATTTATTAATGAATAAAAAAGGGAAGCATACAACCATTGCCTTAATGTTGAAGAACTCGTTTTTAGTGGATTTCAAAGTCCAATCCAAGATCTTCAAGAACTCCTCCTTAGTTAGATGGTGTTCAAGCCTCGGAAATCGTTGCCACAACATCGGGGATAACCACCCGGTTCGGACCTTGGTACAGCTCCCTTTCCATTTGGAATGGTGGCTCCGACTGGAGATAACGAGACCAGTTTCCCGATAATGAATTAAATGGATGGATGGGTGATGAATAAATTGCTTGAATGATAGGCGAATGACTTATTCTATTGACAAAAGTAGGGAAACTAATACTAATCCCGGGAACAAGTTATTCATTCAGAATGTAGCGTTAAATAATCTTTATCTATTTATCAGGTATATAGATGACTCTGCGAAATAAATAAAGGATGTTCAATCATTCAAAGATTGCTTCACATGAATAGTCACAATGAAGAGATGCATACAGATTACTACATTCACTGTTCATATCATCGATACATATATACGTCTGAAAGAAGAGCATACAATAAACAATGCAATAGGGGAATGCATAAAGAATGCTATGAAAAACACACCCACATAATAATAAGCGTAATTAGCAGATATTTCAATAACAATTTCATATCACGAAAAAGGAATTACAGACGCAGAAATAGTACCATGTGAGCTGTAGATCGATCCGAAATATCAATCGCTTTTCAAATTCCTTCTTCAACACGGAATTGCTTTGAACAATGCAATAGTGCACATTTGCATAAAAGCCTTCTTCATCAAATTTGGAATAATTTGGAGTTTCATAAAAGAATTATCCCTGAAGTTACATAATAGTGCAGCTTCAGGGTTTAAGTCATATACAAAACTTTTACGACCCTTTCTAAATGCATGAAAGGGTCTTTAAATAATACTAAACTAAAAAAGATCTATGAAACAAAATCCTACTAAATTGGTATCAGTAAATCTGGTCTAATTCTCAGGGGCGATCTGGCAGTCGGTGAAATGAGTCATGCCTCAGGTTGCTTGCCCTTAAACCTTAGTTGACTTATCGCAAGCATTGGTTCTACTTCTGGTGGTTTGTTGAGGCGTGAACCGAATTGGGCGGCGAAGGTGGCATCCTGGATGTTAGGTATCATATAACTGACAGCATCGGTTAGGCACTTCAAGACGGCTCTTTGGCTGTATGGTTTGATTATAAAGAACCAATATGCATCCCATGTCAGACTGTTGACTCCAGTGATCAATCTTGCGCTTTTCTCCAAGTCCAGATACCATGAATGCTCCAATATATTTGCTGTTGTTAATTGACCTGGAGTGCATTGGGAAATTGTGTTAGATAAATACAATGTATTATTTACTAATTCAATTAAATTTCCATTGATTGTCCTGCATCTGGAAGTCGCTCTTTTTGTTTTCATTAGTTGTGATTGCCACTCTGTGAACAATATTTCTTTGTGCGATTCTAGAATTCTTGGTAGATTGGCTGCCTGACCTACATCTGAATCCTGCCATTCTATAAAGTTTGTCAGTGTTTCTTCTGCCTGATCCAAGTCGGCCCTTGCTTTTTCTACCTTTTCGCTTATAGACGCTGACAATTTGCACAATGGTTCTGCTCGTATGAGATGTTGACATAACAGCTTAACTTGATTAATCAATCCTTTATTTAGCTGGAGCGCTTCTGCTTTAAATTCATCTATTTTAGGGAGATTTTTCATTTGCTCAATTTGAGTGGTCATTTGAGCGATTTGTTCGTCTTTTTCTTTTATTTCTCCCTCAGTCGATATTCTTAATTGCTCCAGTGCCACTGATAGCTCCTTCTTCTTTGCACTGCACCTTCATCTATCCTTTGTTTTTGCTCTTGTAATTGCTTGACTAGCTGGTTATTGTTCTGCTGTTGTGCTAGCAATTGTTTTTTGGCCTGCTCTGCCCTCTACTGGACTTCTGATATTCTCGCCTGTAGAGAAGAGATATCCTGATCCTTTGTTTTTAACAAATTTCTCACCTTCTTTGCTTTATCAATAGTCGCCCCCGAATATGCTCTGGCGAACTGTGATAGCCTGGTTAAGTCATCGGAGGGGTTGAATTTCTCTTTCCATACAACATTGCCCTTTACTGTTGATTCAGGGAGTGGGGAAGATTGATCAGTTCTTCTCCTTTTCCTCTGTCGCTTTACGACGGATTTATGCTTGGGGCTGTAAAATATATCTAAAGGGGGGATTTCTTCAATTTGCAAAACGATCTCCCCCGTCGGATCTTTAGGAATTATCTCTAATCCTTTTGTTTTGGGTATGTGCTGGTTTCACCTGAAACCGGTTTTGATGTCGCTTCCTGTGTATCATTTCCTTTGAAACCTCGCCATCTTTTGAGCACTCTAAGTTATTTATGATTGTACTGAATTGATTCCATTGTTGGTGCAAGTTCGGATCAACTAATGGATCCTGGTTACCTTTAGAGCTGCTCTCCTTTTGGTTCTTTGTTTGGGTTTCTTTTTGTTGGTGTGCATTTTCCTGAGTTGGCTCCTGCCTTTGGCTATGCGTCTCCTCCTGCTGTGTTGATGTAGTAGGAGGTGGTGTATTATGTCGCTGTTCAGACTCGCTTGACCTGGTGGCTGTCGGTACAGTTGCTAACAGGTCTGGAGGCAGAGTTTGCAACCTCTGTTCTCTGATTCTGTTAAACTCAACTAGCCCTTCATCGTTATAAACATTTCGGGCAAGCGACTTGACTTGATACAATGATTCGGCTGATACAAACAAGTCCTCGAATTTGTCTTCTTTGTGCTTGACCTTGGCCAATTTGGCCTGGTCGAGCGCATTGTAAGCGATTTTTCTTGGATCGTACTGCCTCCTTGGCAGGGTAGCCAGAGTGAGAAAATTTATTTTCCCGGCTTCCTTCTCTGCATGCTTGATGTCATTCAGTGTATACATTCCAATTCTCAGTGGAATGGAAGGCCAAACATGTTTTTTAGCCCTTTTCAGGGTTTGGGTAACCCCTTCAGCGCTGATTTGATAGGCTACCTCCCTGGCAAGTAACTTATCAGGGATGTAGAGTGGTAACACATGTGGTTTGGCCTGGCTGCCAAAAACTCTGATATAAGTGAATTTCTCCTCCCAAACCAACTCGCTACTGTAGTCAAATCTACAGCTGCTTGCTCGGACATTTTAGGGGCAGGCTTATTAAAAATTAAATAATGAATTGGTAACATAAAACCGTTGCAGATTTGGTACATGTAATGCTTATAACTAGTCTTCCAAAGTTTTTGATGATATATGTGAATGGGTGTGGGGTCTTGTGACGTCCACCTCCATCCCAGTACAGGAAATTCAGAATTAAAACACAACACATCCATAATATATGCATTATGGTAAAATGGTGGAATAACCCTTTTTGTGACACGATAGTCAGACCTGAAGTCAAGAATGGCTTTGGCTAGCTTGTCGGACAATATATCCGCCCAGTCCATGATTTGCCCACTGCATGCTGCCTCTATTAGGGGAACCATTTCTATGGTGATATTGGTAGAGTCATGCATTCCCCATAGCCTACACATCAAAACTCCAGCATAACAGTAAGGTGAACACAGGGAGTCAACTGAGTACTTACCCGAGGCTTCGTGCTTGTGTTTTGCTGGATTATGTCTCCATTCTCGAATAGGTTCAGATTCTATCTCATTTTCTTCTCGAAACTTCTCCAAAAATGCAGCATTATACTTCTTCTCTTCTCGTGGCAGGTGATACATTAGCCGTAGGTCTTCGGCTCGAAACGAGCCGAAAACCCTCCCATCCGTAGATTCAAACAGTCTATCAACAATTGGGAGTTCTTGGAGTGCCCACCTTACTACATCTGTGTAAGGAAGAACCTGCTCCCGGGCCGCTATTCTGTGTAGGAAGGAATCAGCCAAGTCTTTTAGATTGGCATCGGACTTGCTGGTATTGTCGCATAAAATCTCCACTTCGGTCACCATTGGCCCTTCGGCCTCAATCAAATTATAGATCCCCTGCCAAGTGGTCTTGGTGAGTCCTAGGCATGTTGTATCTGATATTAGTCCTTTGTTCTTCCCAGTTGGATCAGCGACAGTTAGCCCTGCGGCTGGCGGAGCAGTAGGCATTGTAGTCTTCTTGGATTTCTTTCCCATTCCTCTTTCTTCTGTTTCCGTGAAAGAATTCTGCGCAGAGTGAAAGATAAGCGCAACACATGCAACAATATCATCAATCAAACAGAATGAAGTACATATATATCTTGGCGCATTCACAGTAATTAATCGACTTAAGGTGGCCTTAGGAGCAAATACGTGGATAGTGCTGTTTTCTTATTAAATGATCATTACGGCCTGTCAGTCTTATTAATTCCAATTGCTTCGATTAATGGATAAATGATTTATTTGAAGCATGTTGAGGGCTATTTGGCGGTTTGAACACGGATGAGCGGCTTTTCCAAAGGATATGGCCTTAATTACGAATAAATCAAATCAAACTGCCTTTATGACTGTTACCTTGAGAAATGTGCGATTTACCTTTTGCGAAATCGGGCATCGGGGAAATGTTTAAATTATTGTATTGGTTTTGTTTGGAATCCCCGATTGCCGATATCGATATCGCATCGCATCAGGCATCGCTAGTAGTGCCGCTTAGGATGAGGGCATGGTAAGTCCCCGACCGCCGATAGCGATATCGCATCGCATCGGACGAGGGGAAGCTTAGTTGCGCTTTAGATGTTATCGCCGATTGCCGATTGCCGATTTCGCATCGCATGGTAGCAAAGATCATTACTTGTGTCATTTTATGCTTTGCCGATATCCGATAGCGATTTCGCATCGGCGAAAACCAATATGTCCCTTACATTATATTTTCTTTGTCATTGCGATATGCGATCTTGCGATCGCTTTATCGCAATGACGAAAGTAAATCGTTTTATATCGGGGTTTTTTTTTGAATGGTTTTATTAAAATCCTCTTTGCGAAATAGAACCTTAAATTGATACCAATTTAAAAACAAAAATTAAAAAGGGACCCATTTCACATTATATTTTTGGAATTTTAATGATATGAAATGGGGGGTTGTTGTAGGGCACAACAATTGGCGATTCGCTGGGAGAAGCAGTTATCTCTGAATAGTATAGAAATACTTAAACTTTTTCATAATAGAAATTTTATTCAAAAGGGAAAATTCTAATATAACTAGATATCGTTGCATTCTAAGGAAACAAAACTTTCTTTGCTAATTTCCTCTCTTGTTGAAAATAGATATATTCCAGATTTTTAAATTGGCACTTATTGGTTGATATTGATAAAATAGGAGACTTTTCCAATCAACTATTAAAATTAACTTCTTTTTCATAGGTAGCGCCTCTGCTTCCAGCAAACGTCCATAGTCTCGGCAGGGATACCTTTTAACCATATCATTGTCTATTGTCCTGTTCACTTGAGAGCATGATTAACAGAATGAATTCAAAATATTTTTTTTCACATTTTTTTTTCTTTTTCTTTTCTGTTCTTTTGTAAGATAAAAATTCATTGCCCTGGTGTGGTGGCCAGTTGATTGACAATGCCATTCATTGGTAGTAATCTGACCGAACAAGCTGGCTCGTGATGAGACCCCTTGTCTTACAATTGAAGCCATTACCCTGTTTTGGTATGCAGTATTGGTAATGTCGGCCAAACTATTTTCCTATGATCATGGTAAGCAGGCTTGTGATAAGACCTCTCAACTTTTATATCTCGTATTCTTGGAATTGCATCCTGAATAATCATGAACTTAGGTAAAATGGATAGACAATTTTCCTCCTTAAGGTAGGATGGATGACAAGGTAAGAGTTTGAGATGTTGAATTTTGGCTAGTTTCTATTTTAATATCGATAACCTTTTTATAGCCAATTTGAAAAATCTAAAAAGATTTACAAGATTTATACTTCAAGAGGAGTTCACTTGGATTGTATTGTAATTTTAGAATGCAATTATAACTAATTTCCTAGAAATTATTCCTTTTGTTTAATACTTCTATTTATTTAAAAGTAAATATCGCATTGCTTGTTTCTGAGAAACTCTTTAAATACAGCAAATGTCAAGTAGAAACTGCCTTACAGTTTTATTTTCTAGTTTTGCTACAAACTATAAAAATGTTATTTAAAAGGAGAAGGGGTTACCTCCTCAGTTGAAAAATTCTTTAAGACTAGGCCATTAACAGGGAGAGAATCTTTCAACCCTGATAAATCTTGTAGCATGAAGGTCGAATGGCCTATCTTTTCGCAGATCTGAAACGGTCCAAGCCACATTTTCTGGAATTTGGTGTGTTTGCCTTTATCTTCATGGGCTTTGTCCCATTTCAGGACTAAATCTCCAACTTGGAATTGCTTAGAACGAGATGAGATTGAATCAAATGATGTTTTGATGATCTGTTGATGTTTCGCATGGGTAATTTTGGCTTTTTCTCTTTCTTCTTCTAATTTCAGGATTTGTTCATGTCTAAGTTGTAAAGAAGAAGAAGGATTTCTTCAATAAATTGAACTAGAGCTAGAGAGGGAAGAATCAGATTTGTTGGTAGTACAACTTCTTTTCCATAGACGAGTTTAAATGGGGAAGAACCTATAGAAGCTTTTTGTGTTATCCTGTCAGCCCATAGTGCAGATATTAAAGATTTGTGCCAGGTCTTGTGTTTTTGTTCGATAGTTCGTTTGATAATTTTAATAAGGTTTTTGTTTGTAGATTCTGCCAAACCGTTACCTTGAGGATAATAGTTAGCTGAATATTTGAGTTTGAAACCTCTTTTGATTGCGAAATCAAACATAACATTGCCTGAAAAATATGATGCATTATCAAAAACAAGAGCGTTCGGGACACCAAACCTGGTAATGATGAATTGATCTATGAATTCAATAATGGCTTCAGAGTTTGTTGTCTTTAGCGGAATTGCTTCAACCCACTTGGTGAAGTAACCGGTAGTAGTAAGGATATACTTGTGCTGTTTGGAAGAATTAGGATTAATTTCTCCGATAATGTCCAATCCCCATTGCTCAAATGGTTGTTCAATGTTGACCGATTGCAGGGGAAAGGCTGATTTCTTTAGTCTTCCACTTGAAGTCTGACAACTTGGGCATTTCCTTACATATTCATGAGCATCTCTAAACAAAGTGGGCCAGTAATATTCGGCATGGATGACTTTGTGAGCTGTTGTATCAGCTCCGAAGTGGCCTCTAGCTGGTCCGTCGTGTAATTCCTGCAAGACCTTTTGTGCTTCCTATTTCTCAAGGCATCTTAGTAAAATAGAATCATAATTTTGTTTAAACAGAACATCATCAATAATGGTAAAATTCTTTTCTTTCAATCTTATGGCCCTTTTGTTTTTGTAGGACAAGTTTGGAGGTGCATATCCATTTTTTAGGTAAAATATTAAATCAGCGTACTGTGATTCAGAATCAGTGGCACTTACCTGATTGATGATTTCAGGTTGATCAGTATCGCTTGATTCTGGAATGTCGGATGCGCCTGCCAATAACCTGCAAAACCTTGACCTCTAACAATCTTTGCTGGTTTTATTTCTATGTCGTATTCCTGAAGCGCTGTTACCCTATTTGCCCTTTTTTCTCCTAGTTCTCTCTGGATTAACAATTGTCTAACTGAGGAGAAGGGAACTATAACCTTTGTATGGGCTTTCAGCAGGAATGGTCTGTAATGTTTAACCGCTTTATACACAGCAAAGGCTTGTTTTTCTACTTCAGAATAGTTCAATTCTGCACCTTGAAGATTTGAGCTATAGAATGAAATTGGTGCTTCCAAATTGTGATCATTGATCTGCGTAAGTACTGCGGCGTAAGAAGAATCGGATGCGATGGTGTACAATGTAAAATGATTAGAAAAATTTGGGGTATTTAGAGCTGGGGCATCGATTATTGATTTTTTGATTAGTTCAAATGCTTCCTTCTCTGGTACTCCCCATTTGAAGACTGAATTTTTCTTAATCATATTTTGGAGTGGTAAAATAATTTGAGAAAAATCTGGAATGAATCTTTTTACAAAATTAATTTGGCCTAAGAATGACTACATGGATTTTTTATTATGAGGAAAAGGGATTTCAGAAATTTCACTAATCCTGTCTGGGTCGATATAGATGCCATCTTTAGATACAATAAAGCCTAGGAGCTTACCTTGATCAAGGGAGAAAAAATATTTCTTAGGGTTCAGAGAAATACCGTATTTCTTACAGCGTTGGAAGATTTGGTTCAAATCTTGCAAGTGATTGGATCTTTCTCTTGAAAATATAGTAATGTCATCTAAATAGACAACTACCGTTCTATTAATTAACCCTTTGAAAGCGATATCCATTGCCCTCTGGAAAGTGGCTCCTGCATTAATAAGTCCGAAGGGCATTTTCTGATAAGCATATGTTCCCCATTTTGTTCTAAAGGTGGTCTTGAGTTGGTCATTAGGGTGAACCAGAATTTGATTATACCCTGAAAATCCGTCCAAGGAAGACATTAATTCTGAACCGGCCATTGATTGGAGTATCTGCTCCATAGTGGGTAATGGGAAATTATCTTTTAGACTTGCTTTATTTAAATTCCTGAAATCAATACAAATTCTTATGTCGCCATTCTTTTTTCTGACTGGTACCATATTGGAGACCCAATTCGAGTGTCGTACGGGAAAAATAATCTTAGCTTTTAGGAGTTTGTTGAGTTCAGATTTTGTTTGACTCTCTAAGTTTGGGTGTATTTTTCTCAATTTTTGTTGAATTGGTTTCTGCTCGGGAAGCATTGGGATAGTGTGCTGAATGATAGATGTGTCATAAGTTTTTAGATCATCATATCTCCAAGCAAACACATGTTTATTTTTTCGTAACAGACTAATAAATGCTTCCTTTTCCTCTAGAAAGTCCCAATCCTAAGTTAATATTTTGAGGGTTTTGTTGGGTGCCAAGGTTTATTAATTCAAACCTTAAGGTAGAGCTCTGAAGTTTTGTATTAGATACAGGTTTGAACCTGTCTTTAATATCGTAAACGTCTTCAAGCTTTACTATGCGCTTAGGGATTGAATTTTCTTCATGTTTACCTTGCATCTGAGTATCATGCTCATCTTCCTCAATTATTTGATTGTCATAGGATTTTTCAGAGGTGAGAAATTGTAAGATGTCTTGATCATGGTTAAACATTCTCCAATTGGTTACATTATCTGGAATGGATGGCCTAAAAATTAATTCTATTGAAAACCTATCGGGACTAAAGTCCTCTGAAGGGAGCAGCTTGGAAGTGACATTGGCCAGCGAATCGGCTGCGGAGTTCTGTGCCCTGGGTATGGAAGATATATTGAATGCTTGGAAATGGGAGGTAAGTTCTTGCACGAGCGATTGATAATGTTTAAGATGGTTCGAAAGACAGTGAATTGTATTCCTTACCTGCTTAACAATTATTTCAGAGTCGTCAAAAACCTTTAAGTATTGAACTTTGAGGCCGATTGCTTTGTATAGTCCTTGGACAAGCGCTACGTACTCGGCTATGTTATTAGTGCATTCAAATTCTAATCTAAAAGACAACATTGTTTTTTCTTCTTGTGGACTGACCAAAATGGATCCTGCTCCTGATCCTTCGCTGGACTTAGATCCATCAAAATATAAAGACCAAAATAATGAATTATCTACAGTTTTTGTTACAACATTCTCAGTAACATTAACGCATTTAGACCTGTCGGTCTGTGAAAAATTTTCAATTTGTGATGCGAAATTATCAACTAAGAAAGGGGATTGTTGGGCAACGTAATTGCCGAAAAATGACTCTGAAGAATAGTTTCCTAGGATATTATTGTTGAACGCGACTGGCTGGTTTTCTTGTTCAAATTCTATAACAGTATGGGTCATATGCTTCTCTCGATCAATCCTTATTTGATTGGGCTTGCCCTTATAGGGGAGCCACATATGTGACCAATCGGTGGAGGTATACGCATGGAGTTTTTCAGACCAATCCCTGCTTAAAATCAATCCATAAAATTCAGGTATATCGGCGATTAGAATATCAATCCTTTGGAAAATTCTTGGATCTTTCGATAATCTGATTGTTGCAGAGTTTATTTCTCCTAGGACTTGAACTTTAGTTCTATCTAACTACACGATGTGAATGGAAGATTTCTGTGGCTCTATATTCAGTTTGGAACAAACCGAAGCAGGCATTATATTGGAAGATGCTCCAGAATCGATTAAGCAGTTATGCAGATTTCGGTTATAAATTTCATAAGTCAGGAGGAAAGGAGGGGTATGGGAGTTTGATCTATCTCCAATCAGAATTGTGACAGTTGCCTCAACTCTACCAGTAGGAGGTTGTCCTGAGTCACTTGCATCTTTAGTAGTGGGAAGAGGGGAAGAAGGTACAACGTTAAGCTCTTTGAGTAGTAATTTCTGTTGATGTTTTAATTTACTAAGTTCAAACATGGTAATGTTTGCCTTAGTTTTCTTCATGTCATCGACAATGTTGTAATCCATCGAATCAGAAATCACTAAATTCTTAGATGGTGAAGGTGTAGTAGAAGATGATGGCTGATTGTTTGTTACTGTTGCAACTGGTTTCCTAACGGGTACCTTTTCCTTTGCAGTGTTGTTTCTGGCACTCTTTTTCTTAGGATTAGCTTGGACAGTTTCGGGAGCACCTTTACTCCTTGTGGTTACAGGAAAGGCTTCTTGTTCGGCATCAGTATCGGAATTAGGGAGTATAAAGTCCCACATTCTATGACATTCAACTACTTCCTCTTCTTCTCCTTCCGATGGTATAACTGTTTCTTCCTCTTCTTCTTCCTCAGGATCCGAATCTACATATGATATAACATTAGGGGGTTTAGATTCGGGTTTCTTGTTATTCCTATATGGTTTCTTCGTTGAGGATTCTGATACTTGTTTCTTGATTTCAACTATTTCGTTCGACATAGTTTTAAGGACGTTTTGAAGGCCCTCCATGTCATATGGATCCTTAATGTTCTTTTTCTTAGAGTCATCTTTAAAGGACACTTTTTTAGATTTTCTTTCTTCCAAGGCAGTTTTCTTTTCGAAGGCGATTACACTTTTTTCTACTGCGAGTGCTTCCTTCATATTCTCAGCTAATGTGGTCTGTTTGGCCCTATCAACAAATATGGTAATATTTGAAGGCAAAGCAGTGATATACCACTCGCTTCTAACTTGTTCGCTTGGTTTATCATCAGTGGGGATCTTATTCAAGAGTTTGTTAAATCTGGAGTTGAACTCCTTGATGGGTTCTCTTGATTCGATCCTTAAGTTTGAAAGATCATGGACAAGTGTAGCTAAGGATCTGTCATCACCGTATTTGGTGAGAAACTGTTCCTGGAAGATATTCCAACTCGTGATGGATCTAGAGGGTAAGGAAGAATACCATGACCCTGCAGATCCTTGTAGTGAATAGGGAAACAATCTTACTACCACATCTTCTTCAGTGACTCCCTTTAAATTGACTGACAGCATAAAATTATTAATATGTTCTTCTGCAGAAGTTCCAGCATCGGGATTAAATTTGGGTAACCGTTTCTCGGGGTAATCGGGTAATGGATGTAAAGGTGCAGGCATAGTAACTGCACCAGGACTTCTCCATGGTCTTTGAGCCATTTTAGGATTACCGACGTTTTCTTGTGGTGTTCCAGGTGCTTGAGGTGGAGGAGGAAGTATTGACTGAAAAGATTGTGATCCTTGAGATGAAGTCCCTTGGTGAACAACTATATGAAGTGGTGATGTGGGTGTATGACTTCGCACAGATGATGATGAAATGGAAGATGATGGAGAAAGGGTATTGCTACCAGAACCTTCAGTTGTCTTTTTGATCCTTTTCCTTTCGGGCAAACGAAATTCAGGTGGCTCAATACCTAGCTTTTCACTTTGGAGTCTGGTAAGATGAGGAGGTAAATGAAATTGCGAAGTGTGGCTGCCTTGTGATACTTCAGATCTAGGAGGGCATATCGAGAAGCCTTGAAGTTTCTGGATGATGGATTGGACTTCAGGGGACTCCGGGCTTAAGTGTTCTGAAGTATGATATAATTGAGCAGTAGTGGTTGATTCCTCTTCGTCTCGTCTGGATACTGGAGATTCAGAATGCAAACGAGATATCCAAGGAGAGGTGGAGGGTGAGTTGCTCTTTGAATGGTTTGTAGGTGTTGGCTTACTCGCCATTCATAGCGTAGGCCCTCCTTCTAGCACTAGAAATGTTGAGGCCTCGGAAATCGTTGCCACAACATCGGGGATAACCACCCGGTCCGGACCTTGGTACAGCTCCTTTTCCGTTTGGAATGGTGGCTCCGACTGGAGATAACGGGACCAGTTTCCCGATAATGAAATAAAAGGGATGGATGGGTGATGAATAAATTGCTTGAATGATAGGCGAATGACTTATTCTATTAACAAAAGTAAGGAGACTAATACTAATCCCGGGAAAAACTTATTCATTCAGAATGTAGCGTTAAATAATCTTTATCTATTTATCAGACATATAGATGACTCTGCGAAATAAATAAAGGATGTTCAATCATTCAAAGATTGCTTCACATGAATAGTCACAATGAAGCGATGCATACAGATTACTACATTCACTGTTCATATCATCGATACATATATACGTCTGAATGAAGAGCATACAATAAACAACCAATAGTGGAATGCATAAAGAATGCTATGAAAAACACACATATATATATAAGCGATAATAGCAAGAGCGATTTCAATAACAATTCATATAACGAAAAAGAATATAGACGCAGATAATAGTACCATGTGAGTTGTAGATCGATCTGAAATATCAATCGCTATTCAAAATTCCTTCTTCAACACGGAAATGCTTTGAAACAATGACAATAGTGCACATTTGCATAAAAGCCTTCCTCATCAAATTCGGAATAATTGGTCAAGTTTCATAAAAGAATATCCCTGAAGTACAATAGTACAGCTTCAGGGTTTAAGTCATATACAAAACTTTTACGACCCTTTCGAAATGCATGAAAGGGTCTTTAAATACTACTAAACTAAAAAATATCTATGAAACAAAATCCTACTAAATTGGTATCAGTAAATCTGGTCTAATTCTCAGGGGCGATCTGGCAGTCGGTGAAATGAGTCATGCCTCAGGTTGCTTGCCCTTAAACCTTAGTTGACTTATCACAAGCATTGGTTCTACTTCTGGTGGTTTGTTGAGGCGTGAACCGAATTGGGCGGCGAAGGTGGCATCCTGGATGTTAGGTATCATATAACTGACAGCATCGGTTAGGCACTTCAAGACGGCTCTTTGGCTGTATGGTTTGATTATAAAGAACCAATATGCATCCCATGTCAGACTGTTGACTCCAGTGATCAATCTTGCACTTTTCTCCAAGTCCAGATACCATGAATGCTCCAATATATTTGCTGTTGTTAATTGACCTGGAGTACATTGGGAAATTGTGTTAGATAAATACAATGTATTATTTACTAATTCAATTAAATTTCCATTGATTCTCCTGCATCTAGAAGTCGCTCTTTTTGTTTTCATTAGTTGTGATTGCCACTCTGTGAACAATATTTCTTTGTGCGATTCCAGAATTCTTGGTAGATTGGCTACCCGACCTACATCTGAATCCTGCCATTCTATAAAGTTTGTCAGTGTTTCTTCTGCCTGATCCAAGTCGGCCCTTGCTTTTTCTACCTTTTCACTTATAGACGCTGACAATTCGCACAATGGTTCTGCTCGTATGAGATGTTGACATAACAGCTTAACCTGATTAATCAATCCTTTATTTAGCTGGAGCGCTTCTGCTTTAAATTCATATATCTTAGGGAGATTTTTCATTTGCTCAATTTGAGTGGTCATTTGAGCGATTTGTTCGTCTTTTTCTTTTATTTCTCCCTCAGTCGATATTATTAACTGCTCCAGTGCCACTGATAGCTCCTTCTTCCTTTGCACCGCACCTTCATCTATCCTTTGTTTTTGCTCTTGTAATTGCTTGAATAGCTCATTATTGTTCTGCTGTTGTGCTAGCAATTCCTTTTCGGCCCGCTCTGCCCTCTACTGGACTTCGGATAATCTCGCCTGTAGAGAAGAGATATCCTAATCCTTTGCTTTTAACAAATTGCTCACCTCCGTTACTTTATCAATAGTCGCCACCGAATATGCTCCGGCGAACTGTTATAGCCTGGTTAAGTCATCGGAGGGCTTGAATTTCTCTTTCCATACAACATTACCCTTTAGTGCTGATTCAGGGAGTGGGGAAGATTGATCAGTTCTTCTCCTCTTCCTCTGTCACTTTACGAAGGCTTTATGCTTGGGGCTGTAAAATATATGTAAAGGGGGGATTTCTTCAATTTGCAAAACGATCTCCCCCATCGGATCTTTAGGAATTATCTCTAATCCTTTTGCTTTGGGTATGCCGCTGGTTTCACCTGAAACCGGTTTCGATGTCTCTTCCTGTGTATCGCTTTCCTTTGAAACCTCGCCATCTTTTGAGCACTCTAAGTTATTTATGATTGTACTGAATTGATTCCATAGTTGAAGCAAATTCGGATCAACTAATGGATCCTGGTTACCTTTAGAGCTGCTCTCCTCTTGGTTCTTTGTTTGGGTTTCTTTTTGTTGGCGTGCATTTTCCTGAGTTGGCTCCTGCCTTTGGCTATGCGTCTCCTCCTGCTATGTTGATGTAGTAGGAGGTGGTGTATTATGTCGCTGTTCAGACTCACTTGACCTGGTGGCTGTCGGTACAGTTGCTAACAGGTCTAGAGGCAGAGTTTGCAACCTCTGTTCTCTGATTCTGTTAAACTCAACTAGCCCTTCATCGTTATAAACATTTCAGGCAAGCGACTTGACTTGATACAATGATTCGGCTGATACAAACAAGTCCTCGAATTTGTCTTCTTTGTGCTCGACCTTGGCCAATTTGGCCTAGTCGAGTGCATTGTAAGCGATTTTTCTTGGATCGTATTGCCTCCTTGGCAGGGTAGCCAGAGTGAGAAAATTTATTTTCCCGGCTTCCTTCTCTGCATGCTTGATGTCATGCAGTGTATACATTCCAATTCTCAGTGGAAAGGAAGTCCAAACATGTTTTTTAGCCCTTTTCAGGGTTTGGGTAACCCCTTCAGCGCTGATTTGATAGGCTACCTCCCTGGCAAGTAACTTATCAGGGATGTAGAGTGGTAACACATGTGGTTTGGCCTGGCTGCCAAAAACTCTAATATAAGTGAATTTCTCCTCCCCAAACCAACTCGCTACTACAGTCAAATCTACAGCTGCTTGCTCGGACATTTTAGGGGCAGGCTCATTAAAAATTAAATAATGAATTGGTAGCATAAAACCGTTGCAGATTTGGTACATGTGGTGCTTATAACTAGTCTTCCAAAGTTTTCGATGATATATGTGAATGGGTGTGGGGTCTTGCGACATCCACCTCCATCCCAGTATAGGAAATTCAGAATTAAAACACAACACATCCATAATATATGCACTATAGTAAAATGCCGGAATAACCCTTTCTGTGACACGATAGTCAGACCTGAAGTCAAGAATGGCTTTGGCTAGCTTGTCGGACAATATATCCGCCCAGTCCATGATTTCCCCACTGCATGCTTCCTCTATTAGGGGAACCATTTCTATGGTGATATTGGCAGAGTCATGCATTCCCCATAGCCTACACATCAAAACTCCAGCATAACAGTAAGGTGAACGGAGGGAGTCAACTGAGTACTTACCCGAGGCTTCGTGCTTGTGTTTCGCTGGATTATGTCTCCATTCTCGAATAGGTTCAGATTCTGTCTCGTTTTCTTCTCAAAACTTCTCCAAAAATGCAGCATTATATTTCTTCTCTTCTCGTGGCAGGTGATACATTAGCCTTAGGTCTTCGGCTCGAAACGAGCCGAAAACCCTCCCATCCATAGATTCAAACAGTCTATCGACAATTGGGAGTTCTTGGAGTGCCCACCTGACCACATCTGTGTAAGGAAGAATCTGCTCCCGAGCCGCTATTCTATGTAGGAAGGAGTTAGCCAAATCTTTTAGATTGGCATCAGATTTACTGGTTTTGTCGCATAAAATTTCCACTTCGGTCACCATTGGCCCTTCAGCTTCAATCAAATTGTAAGTCCCCTGCCAAGTGGTCTTGGGAAGTCCTAAGCATGTTGTATCTGATATTAGTCCTTTGTTCTTCCCAGTTGGATCAGCGACAGTTAGCCCTGCGGCTGGCAGAGTAGTAGGCATTGTAGTCTTCTTGGATTTCTTTCCCATTCCTCTGTCTTCTGTTTCCGTGAAAGAATTCTGCGCAGAGTGAAAGATAAGCGAAAAACATGCAATGATATCATGAATCAAACAGAATGAAGTACATATATATCTTGGCGCATTCACAGTAATTAATCGACTTAAGGTGGCCTTAGGAGCAAATACGTGGATGGCCTCAAGCCTGTTTTCTTATTAAATGATCATTACGGCCTGTCAGTCTTATTAATTACAATTGCTTCGATTAATGGATAAATGATTTATTTGAAGCATGTTGAGGGCTATTTGGCGGTTTGAACACGGATGAGCGGCTTTTCCAAAGGATATGGCCTTAATTACGAATAAATCAAATCAAACTGCCTTTATGACTGTTATCTTGAGAAATGTGCGATTTACCTTTTGCGAAATCGGGCATCGGGGAAATGTTTGAATTATTGCATTGGTTTTGCTTGGGATCCCCGATCACCGATATTCGATATCACATCACATCGGGTATCGCTGGTAGTACCGCTTAGGATGAGGGCATGGTGAATCACCGATTGCCGATAGCGATATCGCATCGCATCGGATGAGGAGAACCTTAGTTGCGCTTTAGATGTTATCGCCGATTTCCGATTGCCGATTTCGCATTGCATGGTAGCAAAGATCATTACTTGTGTCATTTTATGCTTTGTTGATATCCAATAGCGATTTCGCATCGGCGAAAACCAATATGTCCCTTACATTATATTTTCTTTGTCATTGCGATATGCGATCTTGCGATCGCTTTATCGCAATGACGAAAGTAAATCGTTTTATATTGAGGTTTTTCGAATGGTTTTATTAAAAAGCCTCTTTGCGAAATAGAACCTTAAATTGATACCAATTTAAAACAAAAATTAAAAAAAAGGGACCCATTTCACATTATAATTTTTTGGAATTTTAGTGATATGAAATGGGGGGTTGTTGTAGGGCACAACAGAGGGGAAACATTTGGGCATAGTTTTAGCATAGGAATGCAGACAAGCAATGAGAAACCATTTGGGGATAAAACAAACTTGATTTATAGGAAGGGACATAGAGTTGGGGATCCATAAAAGAGCGAGGAAGGTCCATGTCTCAAGGGGAAGATCCCTAAAGGAAAGATCAAGGATTCAAAATTGAGAGCTCAACAATTTCTTTATCAAACAACATCCAACTCATTGTTGTTGAAGATTCCAACAACCGAAGCTTCTTCTCAACTTTAGAAAATATTGTTATAAGAGGTTCGGTGTGAGTTTCATATCAAAACTTTTCTTGGAAGCATTAGGTAAACATGCTGAAACAAGAAATCAACATGGTCCAGTAGTGGTGCAAAGCGCACTAATCTTGAAAACTAGGGTTTCAGATAAATTTCTCCATAATTCTCTCAAGGCAACTCTTCTTCTATTCTCTAGGGATGTTTCTGTATGTGTTTCATGGTTAGTATAGTTTTATAGTTTTTGTCACTTTGATGCTTCAGGATATGGGATGGGAAGTGTGACAAAATATTGTGTAATACATTCAACATGTTTATTGAAATTGAGAGGAGGCATTTGGTGTGGGAAAAATTGCCTGGATTGCCATTGGAGTTTTGGAACAAATCGATTATCGCAGATCTCACCAATCGTATAGGAAAATTTTATTTTTTGGGACGAGAGTTGTTTTGGGAAGCTAGACAAAATAATGGCATGGGTAAAGACAAGGCACTTAACTAAAACCGTGAGGATATTTTTTGCACTAGAAGGAAAAGAACTGGTAATTTTATTTTTTATTTTTCTTGTTTCTTTGACGTGAGTGGTTACAATCATGCATAAATGTTATTCTTTTGACAATATTATCCATGTGGAAGTTTATTGAAATTATGAGAAGGGTAGTATGGATGATGGAATATCCACAAATGATGCTTAGAAGGAAGTGGATAGTAGTGAATTTAGAGTCAATGCTACTCATCATCAAGAGATCATGGCAATTGAGAAGAACATAGAATTCTTTCCCATGAAATTGAAGATGGGAGAATTTAGAGGTCAATAGGATTTACATGATAGTTGCATGGATAATGAGGGTATTTTTATTGTGTTAAAGCTGAACATCTAATCTCTACATTATTTATTTGGATTTTATGTTCTTCTAATTGATCAGTCTTAGGAGAATGTCCAGAGTGGTGATGAAATTTAGTGGCTTTTAGGTTATATGTTTATGTGAATAATTACTACAAATATCTTTTCTCTACAACGACCATGAATAAAGAGTTTTTTTCTAAGCATAGAAATTTAATTTATAGTTGAGAATCTTTTTCTCACACTGATGGGTTTTGGAGGAAACAAGTATTCGGAGAAGAACTCTAGGACCAATACATAATAATATTGCTCGAAGAAATAGAAGTACACTTTGGCCAAGAAGTTTAGTTGCAATAACAATTAACAATAAATCCAACCAAATTTATGAATATAAGAATCGTAAAGTTGAAATATGTAGTAGTTGAAGAGGATATCAACAAAGGAGGAGCTTAATATCTCCATATTGAGGTTGAAATTTTTCTATGGATCATCCTTGCATCTAGCTCTACCTAATAATTTGCAATATAAAATGAAATATACCCATGCACATATAAGCATACCTATACCATGGGAAAGAAGTCATAGGCTAAGTGATTCAGAGAATAAAAATACGCTGAACATGTATTTAACAATGCTTTTACACAATAATTACCACACAAAAAAACAATCAAAAAGACCATCGCACTAATAAGTCAATGGAAAAAGAGATCTAAAATATTTTTTAAAGTAATGGATAGATTAAAAAAAATACCGATTCTGCCAAAAATAGCTATTTGGGCAACTTTTACAATTGAACAAGCCCTAAACAACAAGAAATGTGAAAACCGATAATGATAAACACAAGAAACTTCATATTCTTGCAATGGTGCATTAATAAGAATATGGTGTGACTCATTTGTAATAAGCATAAGCCACTGTTGACTTTATTATGCATCATCATTTACACCCATGACAAAGATTAAGATACCCACTTAGAAATTATGCCCAAAGACACTTAACACTTGTGTAGAAGATATAACAAAAAGGAAAATAACAATAACTAGTTTAACATCAGATTTGTGTGACACCATGAATGAAAACCACAACATTTTACTGTGTGGATACACAAGTCATTTATTTAAGATATGAATTTCATTGTGGAGCAAGATAACTCATCTTTTTTAATGTTCTTGGTTTGTAACGCGCATATTCTCCAGGTGATATCAACGTATAATGGAGTCGAATGTTATCACAATTAGAAGCTTAATCGTCTTCTACGCAAAACAAGGTCCTGTCTTTCCATTTATCCACAAGAGAGGAAAACCACCTTCATTTTATGTACATTACCAAACCTACACATTCAATCATAATGATTTGATTATCTACCAATTACATTGGGATCTAGCTAAAACATATCTATGATCATTGTATCTTTCATTGGTACTTCATTGAAGAACTTGTTGAAAGGTGGTGGTGCCCTTTTTTTCTCAACGTAACATGCAGTGATTTGCATTTTTTTTTCTCAAATTATTGGATATTTATTATAAATGTGGCATAAAACAACATGCTTTTGCAACACTTTCACATGGATTTAGTGAAATTCCTTTTCTTACACAAGTAAATGCATTAGCTGATTTTCGTCTGTTTGTTGGGCTTGTTTCTGGATAACTTATTCTTACTAGTAGTAGACATAAGATGCCCACATTGAAACAAAGAAATGTAAAACACTCAAAGTTCAATTGTAGGATAACATTATGCAGCCTCCAATATTGTTGTTCGATATGCATTATGGTTTCAATTTACTGTTTTTTTGTATTTTTCTCTTCTGTTTTGTATTTGACGTATACAGGAGAGAAACAAAGTTCTTAATCGTTTATATGCTTTCACAAAGTTTCAAATTTTTCAATTTGTTTTTTGTAATAAGACCATCTTTGTTTTTTCTCCAAATGTTGCAACTAACAATTTCACTGTTAATCCTACTCTTTCCAATACTACCGCCTTACGACGTTTCATTTGCAACATTTGGTGCAATTTCTGGTTGTAGCCTGATTCGGATTTAAACAGGAATGCAATAAAATATAGAGACAACCATATACACAAAGATGCAATGGAAATAATACTTCATTTCATTAATGTGAAATACTGAAATATGCTTACAAACAGAGTGGAAATAAACTAGCTAGGGCAATGGTAGCTTATCTCTGAGAAGAGATGTGGCAGTTACATGCCTCTGAACTGTGTTACAATGAGGCTCGAAGGCCTATTTATTGTTGAGAAACAATGGAAAACCATAAACATCCAAAAACCTAACCCTAGAAGATGAAACGCCAAACTGTGGGCCCGTTTGGGTAAATTGGTACATCAACGTCCCGGGGTCATAACTTTGACATACGATCTATGTTTAATGCATATAGTATCTCGTTAGAAAGATCTATCCAAGAACTACAACTTTGGGAAGAGTAACATCAGTCCATGGACCCATGTTGCTCCTAGTTTTCCCAAAAAGCGTCGTTTAGGGCCTCAAAACGGCTTCAGAAGTTCAGGACCCGAAAAACTGCTAAAAATAGTAAACTGTGCTACAATTAGGGAAACTAAAAAGATGAAAGAAAGAATGGTGGGGATTCACCCGGAATGTCCAAAAGCCCGACTGTAATGTGCTTCCTAAATCATCTTGGCATGCAGAACACAAAGGTGACCCAAGCGGCATAACAGGGCATCCTGGAGGTGAAAATTTGGAACATGGTAACCCTCCAAGAGTGTCTGGTATGTGTGGCCAAACTCTAGGTTGGCTTTGTAGAGAAGTGGCCAATCAGAAGTCTCATGCCCACAAGAGTTGAGCACAGTGGTTAACACCATGATTGGTGGTCGACTGAGGCAATCTGCAACATTATTGGTGCTACCCTTCTTATAATTAATATTCAAATGGAATTGTTGCAAGTATGTGGACCACTTCTGATGGCGGTCATTCTACAATTTCCCTTGGGTCTGTATGAACTACAGGGGTAGGTGGTCTATGTGGATGACCATTTCCATCCCCAAAATGTAATGCTTCCACTGTTGGTAGTCCTGCACAATGGAATACATCTCTTTGTCATAAGTGGGATACTTCCGGACTGTCTCTGAAAGTGTCTCACTGTGATATGCCACTAGGTGCCCATGTTGAGTAAGGACTGCACCAATAGCATAGTCAAATGCATCAGTCTCGACCTCAAATGGTTGTTGCAAGTTTGGTAATACGAGCACAGGTGTTGTGTAGAGGCGATCTTTCAACTCTGTGAATGCCCTCTGTTGAGATTTAGACCAAAAGAATTTTTCTTTCACTCCTCCCTTAGTGACTTGACTCAAGGGCCAACCAATATGAGAAAATCCCAACATGAACCTACAATAGAAGTTGGCTAGACCTGAAAAGCTGTGAAGCTCTATCAGAGTGGTTGGAGATGGCCAATCTCAAATGACTTGGATCTTGGATGGATCCACATGCACCCCCTGTTCATCAATAATGTATCCTAGATAGTAAACCTGGGTCATGCAAAAAGTGCATTTCTCCAAATTGGCACATAACTTGTATTGCCGCAGTGTTTGGAGAACCTGTCAGATGTGGTGGAGGTTCTCTTCCCTACTCCAGCTGAAGATCAGGATGTCATCCAAGTATACCACTACAAATGAGTTGATGAATGGGTGCAAGATGTCATCCATTAGCCTCATGAAGCTTGTAGGAGCATTCATCAATCCAAAAGGCATAACCAACCACTCGAACAGGCCCTCCTTGGCTTTGAAGGCAGTCTTCCACACATTGGAGGGCTCAATTAGTACCTGGTGATATCCTCAAATCAATCTTGCTGAAATATTTTGCCCTCTTCAATTGGTCCAAGAGGTGATCAATCTGTGGGATAGGGTACCTATTATAGGCAGTGATCTTGTTTAGCGCTCAATAGTCAATACAGAGTCTCGAAGTCCCATCCTTCTTCTGTACCAACACGATCGAGCTCCCACAGGGGGATGAACTTCGACGAATGTGACCTTTCTACAACAGCTCCTAAATCTGCCTCTTGATTTCATTGTTCTCGAGAATGGAGCACCAACAGATTGTTCCATTGGGTAGCGGCGCACCTGGTGTCATATCGATGAAGTGCTTGACCTGATAGTGTACAGGAACTCCTGTGGGGGAGGTGAAGATGTCCTTGTACTCCTCCACGACCTTATCCATCTGTAGTTGTCGTGTGGAGGGGCCCTGTCTGGAGGTTGTGGCCACCGTCTTCTTCTTTCCTTGAGGGCTTATCATCAGGAAAACAAATTTCTCAATTTTGGAAACGAGCTTATTGCATTGTTTTACAGTAATCAAAGAGATGGTGGTAGGCGGTGCTACCTCCGGTATCTTGTACAACTTAGTTCCCAAGGTAACAATAACAGCACGGGGCCTTGATTCATACACAACATGTCGCTTCCACAAGTATGGTTGTCCTAGTAATACATCACAAACTTCAAGGGGAGTAATGTCACATAATACCTCATCCATGAAGGGCTTGATGTTGTATGGAAGGTGACACTGCTAGCTCATGCGAAGATCTCGTCTTTGGTGAAGCCATCTAATGGTGTATGGTTGTGGATATACTGTGGTTGGTAAGCCCATCCTCTTCACGACCTCTGTCGAAATGAGGTTCTTTTGGTGGGGATCCCTTTACCCACATCTGGGAGTGGAAGAGACGCTCCTCTTCCTCTAGATCTTTGGGTTCCTCCTTCTGGATCATCGTGGTGGAAATGGTGGCGTTGGGGTCCACATCAATAATCTGCTTCCCTTTGTCATTCCCCTTGTTGAGTTCAAACTCAGAGTCGGAACCTGCATCTGACTATGAAACCTTTAGCTCGGCCACTAATGATTGCTTAGCCCGACACTCACTTGTGTTGTGAGTGGAGATCTTATGGAACTCACACTACTTTCTTGTGTCCTTTTTCAGCTTCACAACGTTCTTCTTTGCTTACAGCTTTGGTGGGTTGTCTTGGGCCATCCCACCTTGGCTTTGTCCTTTATTAGGTGGTTTGGGGGAACCTTTCACTTGCTTCAGATTCGCAAATCCAAAGTCTCGCTTCTTCTGTTTAAACTTTTGCTCGACCCTGACGGCATATCGATATGCACTGCTGAGCAAGGAGATCTTCAGGAATTCTTTTTCTTCTTGGATGTACTTGTACAGGTAGTCGCAGTATTTGAGTACAAAATGCTGCTCCGAATCCTTGATACCCAACTTTGTGCGAAGGGTATGGAAAATATTGATGAACTCCGACACCTCTTGGTCCCTTCATTTCCACAGCGTAGTCCACTTTATCTATTGATCCTCATAGCTTCTGACAGGGTAGTACTGCTCCTTGATGGCATCTCGGAATGAATTCCAGGTGGGTGTGGCCGAAAATAGTGAGGCTGTACTTTCATCCATATGCTTGCAGTAGGTTTCCCACCAGTCCTTGACGTGGGGGGCTGCTTTGAGAAGATCGAAAATAATCTTTTCCTGACTGGAAAGTCATGAACAGAAAAATAACCCTCTGGTATATTTCACCATTTATCAATGGCATCTGCGTCTATCTGACCCTCGAATATGGGGATTTGAAAATTAACTTATACCTTAAATGGTGTGGTGTTTCTATAGTAGCTATCGGAAGCCGATACATCACCCTTGGGTAGCCGCTGAAGGATCTGGGAAAGGTTGTCCATCATTGCGTTCCTTTATTGTTCGAGGGCTTCTTCGAGCAAGATTTTGATAAGATCTCCTACACCCTCATCTTTCTTTTCATCCGCCATGGGAGGCCGCCGGGATTTTTGAGGCTGGTCTTGCAAAGGTTCGACCATTTCAAGCCCTAACTCCTTATATCCCTACCTCGTTGGGGACATGCAAAGAAAAACAGAGAAAGAAAGCAGACCGCTCTGATACCACTCATCTGGATATAATAGGAATGCAATAGAATACAGAGACAACCATATACACCAAGATGCAATGGAAATAATACTTCATTTAATTAATGTAAAATACTGAAATATGCTTACAAACAGAATGGAAATAAACCAGCTAGGGCGATGGTAGATTATCTCTGAGAAGCGATGTGAGAGCTACATGCCTCTGAACTGTGTTACAATGAGGCTCGAAGGCCTATTTATTGTTGAGAAGCAATGAAAAACTCTAAACATCGAAAAACCTAACTCTAGAAGATGAAACACCGAACTGTGGGCCCCGTTTGGGTAAATTGGTACATCAACTTCCCGAGGTCGTAACTTTGGAATACGAACTTCGTTTGACATGCATAATATCTCGTTAGAAAGATCTATCCGAGAACTACAACTTTGGGAATATCATCATTAATCCATGGACCCATGTCGCTCCCAGTTTTCCCAAAAAATGTCATTTAGGGCCTCAAAATGGCTCCGGAAGTTTAGGACCCAAAAAACTGCTAAAAATTGTAAACTATGCTACAAGTAAGGAACTAAAAAGCTGAAAGAAACAATGGTGGGGGTCCAAGTGGACTTGGAAGGTGACCACCAATAGCCACCTGGATTATAGCCTTTCTACAATATAATGTGATTTTTATAATTGCCTTTGATTTTTTTGTCATAAGTTTTTGGATGAAGTTTCAATATTTATGCCATGGTTTTTAGATATTTGTATATCCACCATTATTTATGCAAAAAATACTTGAATAATTAGAATAAAAAATATAAATGCGTAGACTTATTAGTAGTTTCTACCCACCAAAATTTATTCAAATATTTCGCTCTAGTAGCCAATTATTTTTTCCACATCATATATTAGTTTTCAATTTTTCTAAAAGCATAATGTCCACTTGAATGAGAAAAGATAAACCACCATACAACATTGGTTAACTATAAGAATTTATTTTCCTTTAACATTAATAATAGTTTAAAAAAAAACCAACTTTCATTATTTTTATTAACTAAACCAATATTTAAATATTAAATATTTTATTTTAATAATAATAAAATATATTAAATTAAACTGAATTCAATAAATTTAATCTTATTTAACAATTTTTTTTTAAGGAAATAGTATATGGGCAAAAGTTCAATAATACTATATTATTTAATTATTATGTGCAAGTTTGTGGATTTTGTATAGAAAATCATGACATTAAGGATTGCACAAAGATGAAAATTTTGCAGAATTACAATTTGGAAGTGAATGCAGAAATGGATAACATGTATTTCATGGGAGCTATAAGGCCATGGCAACCAAGACCTCTAGGTATGTATCAAAATCCGGATTCAACAAATTATAACATTCCTACTCAAAATTCTTGGAATGTTCCTATGCCCTGGCAAAATTGGTTTAATAAACAACAGCAAACATACCCACAACAAGGATGGAAAGGATATTCTTTTCCTCAACAATTTTGTCGACAACAAGCTTAGGAATATCAACAACCATTTTCTCAACCATATCCCCAACTCTATTAGTCACAATACTCTTAGCCATATCCACAACAATACCCTCTGCAACCAGTAGGTTATCCATATACGAATCCAACAAACTTTACTTGCTTCTTCACAAATAAATCCACGTCAGCTACAACTACCATCCAACCAACCTTGTAGACCCACACAGCTACCAACTCAACCCATATCTAACCCAAACAACCGAATATATAGACCATCTTACAATGTAGATGAGGGACCATTGTATCCAACTCTACCATTGTAAAACATTGAACTAAGGTTAGGTCGAACTTTGCATAAAGAACCTCCACCTTCTCAAACACAATCACAAAAAGAGAACCAAGATGATGAAGAAGAAAACCAACCACGTAGTAAACAAAATGACCCAACACAAAACAATCTAGAAAAGGGTCAACAAATCAAAATACTACAACCACCTCCATTTCTGGAATGATTACTTCAACCAAAATTACCCACACCATTGCCACAATTTGATGTTCTTGATGAATTGAGAAATGTATATGTCAAAATTCCATTACTCCAGGCAATCAAGGATATTATGATTTATACCAAAGCCATTAAAGAGCTCTGTCTCAAGAACCCTACAAAAAAAAGATTTGACCCACAAACAATACATGTCATTGGTAATTTAACTGGCTTGCTGTCAAATGTCATTTCCATGGAAAAATATGTTGACCCAGGCATACCTAGAGTCACAACAATTAACAACAAAATTTCAATTCCAAACACTCTGATTGATTTATGAGCTGCAATAAATGTTATGACATTGGACACAATGAAAATTTTGCAGCTAACAAATCTATAGTCAACCCCAATTATTTTGGAATTAGCAGATCGCTCTAAAGTCATTCCTGAGGGAGTACTAGAAGATATAATTGTTTCACTGGACTCTTGGGATTATCTAGTTGATTTCTTAGTACTTTAGCCAAAATCCAACTTAGGAGGACATCCACTCATACTTGTTAGACCATGGTTGGCAACTGCTGATGCATTCATTGGATGTAGATCTGGTAACATGATCATTTCTAGAGGCATAAAGAGAAAACAAATTACCTTGTATCTATCAGCCCAAGCCCCAATAGTAACACAAAAATTATGGCTTGATGAAAAGTACAATGATCAGGAAGAAATATACTATGTTTTAAGCATCAATCAATTCCATGATTGAGGAGAATAACAATGCAGATTTAGTGGAAATTTTTATCTCCCAACCTAATATTTCAAAAGAATTGAGAAATGAACAATACACTACTGCATATTACATGTTGGCACAAAGATTTTAGGTAACTTGTACTATGTACTCTCTAAAAGCAATATTTGATGAAATCTTTGCAATCAACTCCATTACAAACAGACAAAGCAAGATAATATAAATCAGCCCTGGAAAAACATTGAACATTGGGGCCTTTCTAGAAACATCTCAAGAAAAGAAATTGCTTGACTCACTCACCAAATACCAAAAGGCATTCGCTTGGGACTACACTGACACACAGGGAATTCACACAGAAACTTGCACTCACCATATCTATACAACCACTAGTATTCAACCACTAAGGCAGCCACACAGACGGATGAACCCCATGCTCAAAGAGGTTGTAAGAGATGAATTGGAGAAGTTACTAAAAGTAAAGTTCATTTATCATATTTCTGACAACCGATGGGTATCTCCATTATTACTAGTTCCTAAGAAAAATGGTAAATGGCGAGTTTGTGTTGACTATCGAGAACGGAATAAGGCCACCCTTAAAGACAACTTTCCACTGCCATTTATTGACCAAGTTTTGGATACATTAGCTAGAAAAATGTCATTTTCATTTCTTGATGGTTTTAGTGGCTACAATCAGATTAGCATTGCTTCAGATGACCAAGATAAAACAACATTTACCTGTCCTTGGGGAACTTATGCTTACAACATACTACCATTTGGCTTATGCAATGCTCCAACAACATTTCAAAAAGCAGTATTAGCAATTTTTACTGATCTATTCCCGGAATGTGTTGAGGTATATGGTGAGCACCAGTATTGCAGCAATAATGCTACAACTCTTGGGCTACCTACTTTACTCTTATCAACCTGGTAGTTCATAACAAAATTGGAAGCGACGGTGCTGTATGCACAAGTACTAGTTCTTACTACAGGCTTTCACTTGGTCAGTTGCCGCAAGATCACTAGGAGCTCAAGCCAAGTTATATGGATTATAGAAGAAGCTTTAGGTGTGATGAAAGAAAGGAAAGCTTACTCTACAGAGGCTACTCTAATTGCAAAAAGGAAAAAGACTGAAATGTAAAGTAAACCTAGAAAACCCTACTTAACCATCTAATCATGCTTTTGCATAAAGAACTATGAAAACTATGAAATGAGTGCCATTACCTACTTAAGGAAGTAAACAACATCTACTCAAGCTATTCGTAGAAGTAAATGAGCAAAAAAACATGTTTTCAGATTTTTATGTATTTTTATGTGAAATGGACATCCATGTATTTTATTGTGTGTGAAGGTGGAAGTGAATAGGTGGTGTTGAAGGGTGAATTTGGTGTCTGAGGAGATGTAGGATGGTATAGATGGGTCCTAGGAGGTCTCAAGTGGCCTTCTGGAGGCTTTGCGCACACTCGGCCTTCAAAAGAAATCCTACAGGAAAATCTACAAGAGGAGGGGAGGATCTACAGGAGGTCTACACGAGGTCTATAGGAGGATGCCGGGAGTAGTTTTAAAGCTTTTGAAGTTGTGAGAGTGGGTGGAAAGGGTAGATGAAGGCTGGGATGATGTGTTATGGTGCCTAGGGTTCACCAAGGGTCACTAAGAGAGGGAAAGGTGGTCGGGAGAGAGGAAGAAATCCTATGGAAAAACGCAGAAAGCTAAGGCAGATTTTAGGTGAACTTTGGGTGACCTGGAGGGCATAGATCAGAGAGAGAGAGTGATGGATGATAGGTTGACCTGCTATGAGAAGAAATCTATTGTAAAAAACTAACAGCCAAACACTGAAATCAAGCAAGCAAGGAAATTAAGTACATAAAAAAATAGAATTTTGCATCAAGCTAATCTACATCATGAGCTATGGAAAGAAATGTTGAAAAATGCTATAATGAGAGAAAGAATGGAAGAAGACTTATTGTAAAGATAGAAATGAGCTTGGTGAAATAGATCTAAAGAAAAGCATTAACCTTCTAACAAACTGCAACACTAGAAATCCTATGGAGAAGGGAAATTTGTGTTTTTGTGGCAGCAAGAGGGTCTTGGCCTTAGTTCATGGTCCCAAAGGGAGGAAAGGAGGCCAAGGCACTGTTGTTGGTCTTTTGTATCTTCTTTTATCACTGTTTATCCTACTATAAAAAACACAAATGGAAACAACCTTCTAAATCACCAAAAGCAACCTATTCTTAACCAAGAAAGAAATTCATCTAACAGCAGCTAATCCATAAACTGAAACAAAGCATATAAATACAAACAAGAGGAGCTTGGCTACTTGGATTGGGCCCTAACCCAAGAGCTTCAACCCATTGAGGTAACTTAGTGCTAGCTCGAGAATAATCTCATCTTTATTATCGAAATAGTAATAGGATTACATGAAACTGTCACCAAAAGTAAGCTCGAAGTTGACCAGAGAAAAAATTCAACACAAATCTAACCCTAGTGAGGCCCTAGGCCTCTCTACTTATACAACTGAAGCTCCCAATAGCTTCCTTAAAATTAGGGAGGCTTGGCTCCCAAAACGTGAGATAAACATAAGTTATCCTCCACTTACTCAGCTGCCTCCTAGTGCACTGATTTGGCTGTTTGTGCTTTGAGCTGCATGAAGGAGAATTCGAAGTGGGGAGTAATAAATGAGGGGGATTCCCTCCTATAAATCATCTCCTTTTTCCACTTCGAATTATTGTTGCCAATTGTCCATTGAATCTTTGACTTTGTCTTCAAAATTAAAAAAAACACTACATTAAACACATATTAGACCTCATGGCATCATAACTAACCCAACTTCCTCCATAAGCATAAATATAATCAAAAGACATGCAATAAGCTAAGAGAATGCTTGATTTAACTATTTTAGGAGGCAAAATGAGCCCATATAATTACCCATTTATGGGGCTCATCATCACCCCCTACTGAAGGTGTTTCTCATCCTCTGAGCAGCTTAGTCCATCTCCTCATCTTTGATGGTCCTGGTGGCCTCCCTAACATCCCATGCTTCTAATGTGATCTCCTCTTCTCTTTCATGGAATCCCACCTTTCCATCTACCTCTTCCAACTGTTGTCGCTATTCTTCCACTTTTCTACCTTCTAGCATGCCTAGCAGTAGTGGGGGACTCAATTTGAGGCCAATCCAATTGACCTTCAAACTCTGCATGGAGCGCTTATACAGTGACACTCTCCTTAGTGCCTCTTTCATCCTTATTGGGGAGTGGTACTCCCTGATCTGCAAACTATGTGGTAGGGTGTTCCACCTCCTCATACAAGCATGAATATAGTCATCCCCAAGTAACATTTCCATATCCTCAAAATGGGTAATTTGGGGATTATTTTCGAGGAGCTAGTGTGTTCTGATGAGAGCCATGGGATTTGATGGCTCAGCTCTGATCATTAAGGGCTCATTCTGCTCCTTTATCATCAACTTTATTATTTCTGCTGCCCTTAATTCTTCATGATTCATCCATGAGGCCATGGCCATTAGTTGCAGGTCCCTTAGCCTAGCATTAGGGTTCCACACATTCATGTCTGTGAGGGCCATGTTATGCAGATAGAATTCTGCTATTTTTTCCTTGTCTTCTAATGAGCTTTGGTCACACAGGTCCATAAACTGTCTGTAATCGTGAAAAGGCATTGTGTCCCTCTGTGCCAAAGTCTTTATCCTAAATTGTAGCCATTGTTCCTTGAGGTATAATCCATAGGATTTTGCTGGTGTTCTACATTACAGTGCCTCCATGGACCAACTGGCTATGCATGCCAATTGTGTCTTTTTTTCTTACAGTTCTCTTCTTCGCAATTCATTTTCTGTTTCAAAGTGAGTTCTTGTGATTCCTTCTCTATGTCTGACAAGAATTAATTCTCTACCCATTCCTCTAAGTTGATTCTCCATATGGCCAATATCCTCAACTCCCTTGGACTTGGCTATTTGCATCCACCTATGGGTCCTTATTCTTTCTTTCTCCAACTCAAAAAATAGTGGAATTGCAAATTTTTGTTGAATGATTCTTCCCCCTCAAGAAGATTGTAGTAAGAGCCAAGACTAGGCCGGGGGTCAGGTTCTTGTGCCTCTATTGCTTCCTCTTTCTCCTGTGGCTGTCCTTCTACCCTTTTTTCAATTTTTTCGGTCTCCTGTAGCCTTGAAAGGGTCTCCTATAGAACAGTTTGTGCCTCTTATAGAACTGTTTTTGAGTCCTCTAGTTCTACTTTTTCCTTCCATGTGGGAGATCTAGGAGTCCCCCTTCCATAAGTGATAGGTGCCTTGGAAGGGGATTCCTTTCCTTCGGCAGAGGGTGAATCTTGAATAACAATAGGCACTTTAGAAGAAGGCTAAGGTTTACCTATTTTGATCCTTGTGCTCTTCCTAGCCTTGAAAGACATTGACGTCTGTCTCTTCCTCTTTTGTTTTGATTCAATTGGGGTGTTGATGGCAGTGAGAGCAACTGTTGCATCTCTTTCTAGGGTCTCAGGAGACACTTCTCTTTTTTCTGCCCTTCTTTCTCCTTTCTATCTTCTCCTATGTCTCTATTTGTTTTGTTTTTCCCTGCTCTGTTTTGGTTTCTTTCTTCTCCCCTTCTTGTTCCTTGGTTTCTTCTCCTTCTCCCCCTTGCTGCTCTTCCTCCTCACTATCAAAAGGACTGATATCATAGGTGAGGGCCTTTATGTCATCTTTTGCTGTCATGTTTTGGAAAATTTCCCATGCTATGGGGATTGTGAATGTATGGAGGGATTCTTCCACTAAAATTTTAATTAACCCATGGTAAGCCAGCTGATCTAGACTCCTTGCCTTGAACTTAATGCTGGATTCTATGAGGGACTACAGGAGGAAATAGGGGATGCTGAATTTCTGGGGTGTTGGAGTGTCCATGCCATATCTCAGCTCATGAAGGATTCTAAAATGGTAGCCATAGACTATGTTATACCTCCCTTCATAGGAAACATACTTGATGATTTAGTAACTAACCTCATCCCAAGGGTAGGGTATGCTTGTCTTTCTAATGCCATTTTTATCTTCTACAGGATGATCATTGTTTTGGAAGAAATTTTTCTTGGCAGACTGTCCAATTGGTTTTTCATCTTTGCTCCAAGCCAATCGAAGAGGAAGGGTAGTAACCCTATTGATAAATTTTGGGGTGATTTCCATGGAAAGACCTCTAAGAGTGATAGTGGCATGGGTTCTTGAGTGAGGGACTAAATAAAGGGAAAATTCCTCAGCAACTTCCTCACCAAACCCTCATAATTTCTCAAAAAACGTCATCCAATTTACCCTCGTGAATATGGCTACTACTTGGGGATTTTCATGGAGCCTAGTTGAATTAGTGGGCTCCTTCCTCATGAATCCTCCTATTATTGTTCTTATACCCCTTTTGAACACCAAATGTAGAGATGGAGACAAGAATTTTGAAGAAAACAAGAAAACAAAGGAAAACTTTGTTTTTTTAAGAAAATAGGCAATTTGTTTTTATGTAATTCCTCTTTTTCTATGGACTCAATTCATGCTTAAAATGATATCATTATTTTCACATATTGATAATCAAGGTGGGTATGCATGGAACCTAGCTCCTCAAGCCAGAAATCAAGCAAAAAACCCATTTTTTCTTCTTAAAAACAACTCATTGACCTTCGTGTCGAACTACCTATAGGTGCTCCTGTAGAACCTATAAGTGCCCATGTAGAATGCCGATAGAAGAAGGATGTATTAGAGCAATGGAGAATGATGATTTCAAGGCTATGGAGTGATAAGGAGCTTGCTACAGCTAAGTGGATGAGGACAAAATGAAAGAAAAGGTGGTGAGAGTGTTTAGAGGAGGAGTACTTATTCCTTCTTTTAGATATTTCCGGTGATGGGGTGAGCTGGAAAAAAGGTACGTTGGCCATATTTGGACCATTGGTCCCCACCTACCTTGTCATCATGGTTTATTCCCGCGATCACCTCTCATCATTGTATCAGTGTTTCAAACCCTCCACTACCTATCCTGGGGATATTTCTCTGAGTTGACTATGTGCACATGTGGTGACATCTTCAGATGAGTGCAGTCAACTGGATGAAGGTGGCCAAGTTAACTGGCCACCTTTTTTGGTTCAACCCCAACCATCTCATTCACTTATGCATATCTTTTGATTACACAAATGCAACAGAGGAGCAGGTTAGTCACTTATCTTTTAGTCGAATGTATGTGTTGTGAGGTATTTTGGCTCCTTTTACTACTGCATGCTTGTATTTCCTTTGCTGCATGCTCTATGCTTTTTGATGTGTGGTTGTTTGCCTTGTGAAGGTATCCTCTGGTTGGATCTAAACTTTATATGTCTCCTTCAATCCCATGATTGCATTTCTTTTGCTGTTGTGGCTTGATTTTAATGGGATCAGCGGCTACAGGAATTCCTACAGGAGCTCCTGTAGCTGCTTCTCCCTTTAAAATTTTAGCTTATTTCGGTACTAGAAGCTATGAGGATGATGCCAGAGATTCTGATAGAGATGGAGAGGTACTAGGTAAGTTGCAGGTGAGATTTGAGGTGCTTCTTCCTTTACTTTTTGTTCTTTTATAAAAACTGGTTTTCTGTGTTTTTCTGTGACAGGAAGGAAAAAAATGATGATGATGATGTGATACAGTTGTGGAATGGATGGCAAGGAGGGTTGATAGTTGTAGGAGGGTTTACATGTTCTTCATAAAGCTTCCCAACCCCTCGAACTACTTTTTGCAACCATTTCTGGCTCTTTGTGATTCCTTCAGGAGCCTCGTGTAGAAAACATAGTTTCTGGAAAAAAACACAGTGGGGTGGAAGAAAGGTCAAAAATGATGGAGAATAGTGTGGAAGAGGTGAAATAGGTTCTTTGGCATTTTCTCTTGCTCCCTATGGTCCTCCTACAACCAGCAACAAGCAGTAAAATTCAATTTTCCTTTTCTTCTTTTCTCTCTTTTTTTTTTCTTTTTTGAAAACAACTAGGGTGCCTCAAGGAGGTGTTCACCCTAATTGCCTGCTGTGGGCGCCTCCAACGATGGTTTTCACCCAGGGATCGTATTCTATTTTTCTTTTGTTTTCTTTTTTTCCTTTTTTTGTGTTTTTTATTTGTTTTTGGCATCACTGAGCCGCCTCAGAAAAAGTTTTCAATTCAATGATGGGACTCAAGTGCCTCATGGAGGTTTTCACTTGAGTCCTTATTTTTTTATTTCTCTTCTGTGTTTCTTCAATGAGTGGGTGAAGTGGAGGCTATGAAATGCTCCAATATCATCACGGTCTTGTTTAGATGTTCAATGAACTATCACTTGGAGAGGGGCTTCTTGTAAATTTTCAACCTATTTCCATTGACAAACATGGGGATGGCTTTCTCATCAATGGTTTTGATCAGAACTGAACCATTGTCATTGCATTTTTCCACAATGTAGGGTCCCAGCTGTCACGCAGAATGAGTCGATCTTGCGGACAAGACAGACCTTCCTAGAATCTAATGAGGACCTAATCACAAACAAACCAACCAGACACTATCTTTCTCTAAATTTTCTTTATAAATAATGGCAAACAAATGTATTTAAGGCCTACCTCATGTCCAACGCAAGTTTGGAGATGCCTTCGCTCCTTTGATCCAAGTAAGTTCCTTTGTCACAAACTTGCAAACACAAACAAGGCAAATGATTAAATAGCACCTGAATAACCAGTATTATAAAACATATTTAACATGAAAGTCAAGGAGTCCATGTTACACAGTAATTTGTCACCATTTGTCACCGTCCCTGTTACCCCTCTCCTGCATCTCGGAGGACTCATTCCGGGACTTGTGAGAAGTGACAAGACTTGAAACCACTTTCATTATTCACCTCTACACATGAGCTTCATATGCCCTTAAGACATCTCCTGCTCTTTGCCCTTAAAAACAGCCCTTTTCACATTAGCGCAGGTCCCCTGTGTTATGCCCGCGCCAATGGGGAAAATCCTATTGAAAGGGCGCGCCATTAGCGCTCTGTCCCAGAGTCGCAATCGCTCCAACCATTTTGGGCAAAGTTTTGAACTAATCAAACCTCCGAAGGTTCTGTCCAACTCATTCACCAACTGACTCCAAGTTAAGTGAGGATGGTTTGGCTTCGAATCTCCTTGAATTGGAGGTAGTTTGCCACCATTCCATAGAAGTTTCCAAGTGATGAAGCCAAATCCATTATTGTTTTGATTGACCTTATCTCTTCCTTTTCCTCTATAAAAGCTTGTCTCCATGGCTTGAGCAATCTAGTTCTGACTCTAGTGGCAATACTTGTGCTAAAAGGAAGATATCAAGAGGTTGGAGTTGCAAGAACCTTCTTTGCATCCATAAGGCTTCACCTAAGTAAGGAGACTTTGTCACTAAAGAGAGAGAGAGCTTGTCCCTCACCCCTTCAAGCTTTTGCAAGACTTGTGTAGCTGAGCACCCAGCCAAAGGAGGACTTGACGTCAGGACACTGGTT
>APFE030923195.1:0-20188 GCA_000404065.3 Pinus taeda | reverse complement strand
AACAGATCACAGATCAAAACACCAGTATTTTGACGTGGTTAAAACCCTCAAAGAGGGAAACAGTCCACGGCCTGCGCCAACGTGGCTACTACAGGCAATTTATTAATAAAAGAATGAAAATTTACATAAGCTTCTCTCATGCACGGTTAACCTACATATGACCCTCCATGCGCTTTAAATAGAATTCATGGACCAATCGGGTGTCAAGCCACGGATCAAGTGTCGGTATACCGAGGAGAGAATGAACCGTCGGATCACTACATATCATGACCGTCGGATTGTAAGTTACAAAATGTACAACGGTAAAGAAACACACTTTACCTAACTCTATACCTAACTCTATACTAGACCAAGTTGAACTTAACTATTCCTATGTGTTGGAATATCCTAACAGTTCAAATATCATCATGTAAACCAAGGTGACAAAATGATCTGACATCCGTGTGATAACTCCTCTGAAGCTGCATTCAGATAATATCTTATAATAAGTGTTCGCAGCAATGTTTATCGGTGACCATGCCCACTTCAAGCCTAGGAACTCTTGTTGGGAACAAAATTCATCCAATATGTAAGCAGACATGTATATTTCTACTTGCATGCCTTTGGGCAGGTGTCGAGCCCTCGATACATGTTCCTTCGACTGATGAGCCAACATGCTGGATGATTTGCATGGTTTTCCCTCTCTGGCCAATTGGTCCAGTGCGATGACCCAAATATATGGGAAGGTTTCCGTGATTTCTTGTCCATACAGTCAACATGCAAAAATGACCAAGTATTGATACACTTTCCATAGTTTCTTTGTCTTGTAGATCTGGTTGGGTGTCATCCTGAATCTAGCTGACTCCTTTACCCAATTCTTCAAAACATCTCTAGAGTCGGCATTGTTGTTGGGTAATATGAAAGGAGTGTCCATGATAGTCACGCGCTTTGACATCTGATACATCTCATCATAATCCTCTTTCATGAAGGTTGAAATCTTCATCCCGCTGACACTACTCAAGATGATCATCTAGAGATCAGTGTGCAAGACGATCCAATGTATCATGTCCGCACATGGGAACATGGGATATCTGCATGCAATTTGGTACAAGTTGAACTTGTGAATGTTCACTTATACCTGGCGGTCTTTGAGGTCTTCCGAAAATGTGTTTGTAAATGAATCTTTAAAATCTTGCCATTTCAGTTTGATGTCCTTGTCTGGAATCAACTTGGTATCTTCATAGATTGGTAGACCTACAGACACTCATTGAATCACTGCTCTAGTTTCACTTCCATCAGTGTCCTTTGATCTTGTTTTCTTGGAGGCCATTGATCCTAAATTGTTAAGAGGTGGACAAACATCTGCTAGATCTGGAGACAAAGTGACATGCATGGCAAGAAATCTATTAGCAAAAAACCAAAGCAAATTGGAGGAACTACATAATACATACCAGAGTATTGATAGGTAAATATTGCGTAATTGGCTACCAAAACTACGAAAAAGGTAGTCTAGGATGTGTAGGAGGCATGAATAACTATTGAACTTGCATGATGCACAATCCAGGTTGACTGTTGACTACTGGAATTTCACAATGCACAATTTCAGCTAGAAATGGTTGCAGTCTCAATGACTGCATTGTGCAATTTTTTGGGCCAGTAGCCACTATCCCTTAAAGTTGTGCAAAGGAAGCCTGGGGAACAACTTCTAGGAAGAAATGTGAATTTATGGAGGGGAAGGCAGAGCCTTCTCTCTCAGGATTGTGCAATATTGTCTTGGTGAGGCAAAGTCTGGGCCAAGGCTGCCCAGACCCACCAATGGGCAACTGAATGAAAATGTGAAAGTGAATGCATGATGATAATGAGTGTAAGTAGAATAAAATGACCATGCATGAAAACAATTAATGAAATATTTAGAAAACGAAACATCATGCATGTGAGTGAAGTGAGTCACCGAATAGGTAGTCATTCATACAAAAGAGTTTCATGCATGTGACAACAACGAGATAGCAATGAAAATTGAAATGGTGCTAGTACAAGCTAGTAGGCATGTAAAAAACAACAAGCGTTCAAAGAAATCAAGCAAACAACACTCACACAAGAGAAAACACAAAAAGTGTTAGAAATGTGGTAAAAGACAAGTTGAGGACACTTCCCCTTGAATAGCTGAGTTGGATGTGTTGAGGAGTCCTAGATGTGTTGTGGGATCTGAGAGATCTAATATTGATGTGAAAAAATGAGCTTTGAATCATCGAATAAATAATTTTGGAGCTTATAACGCGCATGCCAAAAATCTAGGAAAAAGTGACACTTGGAGGAAAGATTCTAAAATGATCTGTGCATGTAACCTCCAACTGCTAAAAGTAGCTCCCTAAAATCTATGAAAGCTTTTTGCATGTTTCATTTTCTATTCCAGGAAAAAGAATCCCATGCACGCAAGTCAAGTTTCCTTGGTCCTGGGTGGAACTGGTCAAACCAATTGTACATGCAAGAGCCTGCTCAACTGTTGGGAGATAATGCACATTCCTAGAAGGGAGATGGGCTGACTGCTCAAGAGATTTGTGTAGTTTATGGGTAGAGTAGCTGACTACTACCCAGGATTGTGCAATTCCTAGGCTAAGTAGCCCTGCTTGGAGGAATTGCACAATTTTTTGGATGAATCTTGAGTTGCAGAATTGCAAAATTCTGGAGCGCAATAGGCTACCAGATTGAATTGCGCAATTTTTGGATGGAAGGCTAGTTTCCCTCTAGAATTACACAATTTCTTGAAGGAGTTGCTCAGCCTATGGCTAGACCAAGTCCGAAGAAATAACCTATGAGGGGAATGCATCAAGCTCTAATATATAGGTTTCCTTTCAACAAGAAAACCTCTGAAGATTTTGTACTTGACGAGGAAATACATGTTGTTGTGAAAGGTTGGTAGGGAGACTCTAAGAAAAAGCTAAGGAAAAATTTTGGAGGGTGGTTGTAGCCACCACAACACTTGGCGACACACTGGTAGAACTCCAACTCTCTGAATGGACCTTATTTGCAGAAAACAAGTCTAACACCTCTGGAAGTATTATTCAGTTCTTAGTTTGTCTTGGTTTCACATTAGCCAAATTGTAATATGTAGCATCTTCCAAGCTCTTGTTTGATTGACACACATTCCAAGCCAAAGAAACACAATTTTTTCGACTCGGTGTTAATGGGTATATTGGTGCACAAGCAATATAATCGTCAAAATATTAGTTTCATCTCTAGTCTTGCTCTTCTTCCAGCGGGCCTGAACAATACCCCAGTGTGGTCATGCAGGAACGTAAGCATCGCTCCACTGCCAGCAAGCCTATTCAGTACCCTGAAGGAGTTACTTGCATCACCTCATTGTGTAGGAAGCCTTTCTCTTATTTCAACTTATTCATATTTCATTTTTTGAAATTTTCACTTTTCATTTCTTTCATTTTTTCATTTTCACAAATGTGCATAACACTTATCCATTTCAGAGGTAGAAGAGGGATCCTGACTTATTGAGAGCAGAAGAGGTTCTTCCTTTAGAGAAGTAGTTTATTATATACATCTGATGTGCTTGTTAAGGTTTCCCCCGAACCTTACTATACTTGATTGAGATGACAAAGGTTAACCCAAAAACAACTGACTAGTGTAGGTGATAGTAGTTAGCACGCAGGCGTTGTGTTTTAACCAAGGTTCAACTCGAACAATGTGTAATTTCCTTCGATGTATCATGGACTAGAGATAACAAGTTCATCATACTGAGGTAGTATAAGGCCTCTTGTACTTATAAGGCCTAGTGATAGCAGTATAAGGCCTCTTGTACTTACCCTTCTTTTCTCAAGAGTCACACAAGGTTTCATGTGAAACTAACATATGAACAAAACAAGCAAATAAACAACAAAGCAAAGTGGAAGAAAAAGAAAAAGACAACACAAAGTGAGTAAGCAAACAAACAAGAAGACAAACAAACAAACAAACAAAACAAGTAAGAAGATAAGGATTCAAGCAAACCAACTGAAATAAAACAATACTCCTACTCCTAAGATAATGGTGCATGGGCTTGATCACGTGAAGTGATATTTCCAATGTAGCCACTGGCACATTGGTACCCGTGTTGGTGAAGGCTTGATCTGTGAGAAACCCAGTTGTATAGACCTCCAAGAAAGAAAGATATAACAATGAAGACAAACACATTTCATGTTTAAAAGTGTCCACGAGACATAAGTGAGTGCAAGTGCATGACATGTGGTCCATGGACTTGTCACAATGTGGTGTGACATTGTGTGCAGCTTTGAAGCATGCACATACTCTTAACTCTAACATGCAAGCGAATGAAAGAAACAAAGGCAATTTTCTTCATGCATGCGTGCTTGCAGTCTAAGATTCCTCCAATGCATGACTGATGGGATCGTGCAGTTCAAGTGGAGGAAGCATGACCTATGTGTGAGATTGATCTTCAATGCATACAGATGAGTGATGAGGAGCCTTGGGTGATTGAACAATTTCCTCATCGGATGTGAAACTAACCCAAAGGGAATGAGGGCCTGACATAACCATCAGCTCAGGCCGAGGCACCTTGATAGTCTTGGGTGTTTCGAATTCATCTTTAGATAGATCATCATAAATGGTGGCTTTGAAAAATTGACTACGATAGAATCATGATCGTGATCAAATATGGGAGTAAATGGATCATGACAACCATGATAAAAAAAATTAATGATTTCATTAGCATCCTCATGATCCCATGAATCAAATAGAGTGGTAGATGTGAAGCGAACAAATTCATCCTTTTTGTTTCCGGAAAAGGCAGATGAAAAATAAAGCGGATTTTCAATGAATAACTTATCCTCTCTGTTGTCAGATGATGGACTGACATCCGGTGTATTCGGCAAATGATAAAAAATGGGTGCATCCATAGATGAAGATACACATGCAAAATCATGGATGACAGGTTCACCAAAAATTTCAGGAAAGAATGGAGGGGGCTCGAACGGATGGGAGTCATACTTCACTGAGTGTTGTTGCTCAAGCTCCCAGTCATATTCTTCATGAATGATAGTGAATGTTGGTTGTGAAACACAAACTCTGTCAGTGCCTTATTCCTCATTCACAACAAGTTTAGAGTCAGGAATGGAAGAACACAAGATAGTATCATCCAAAGGATTAGCCGAGTACAAAATGAATATGACAACTTGATTGACTCACAACCAAATCTGCGCGAAAATTAAGAGAAGTGATGTTGGGAGAATGTGACAGCTTAACAGATGTGTGAGCATGATCACCCACATCATTCTGCAATGGCAAAGCTCTTTGATGAGGGGAAGCTGGAAAGTCACTTGTGATAGTGACCGCCTCCATCTGTGATTGCATAGCTCCATCACTGAAGAATATTGAGCAAGGCTTGATTTCAAACTTCTTCTTGGGATGAGCATCTTTCTTACCACAATACTTGAATTGGTCCCAAAGATAGAAAAATTTCATCTGGCTTTTTGGAGCTTGAAACTACAACTCATGAAAGCACTCCCAAAAATCCATAGGCGATTCATGCAATGCCTTCCATTTTTGTAACAATTTTTTGTCAAGATGGACTTCTTAAATGAGATCACTAAAGTGCTCAAGTGAGTGCACGTTGTTAGCTGACAGGCTATACAACCATCGATGTGATGATTCACGAAGTGTGTATGCAAGAGTAAAATTGGCATGTTCATCAAAATATCCATCTTCCTCATGAAGCATGTAAATAAAGCCATGTATGAACTCAGGCCAGGCCACTTTGCCTTCACCATCATATGTGTATGTGGACAAGTGATCAAAAAATTGTTTCGTGATGGTAACAAATTTGGAATTCGAAAAACATGACAGAGGTAGAAGAGTGCAAGAATCCATGATAGATATGCAAAGGGTTTAAAACAGGATGAGAGGACACAACTTGTCATATGGCCCTCCTTCTAGTGCCATAAATGTTGATGGTGATGGACCCACCAATATGTCAGGGGATCTCTCCGGTGGGAATTCCCAATTAGAACTCAGACCATTTTGTGTAGTAGTCCCAGCAGTGGGTCGTACAGTAATTTCTTGACCACCATTTCATGTAGAGGCAAGTAGGATAACTTTGTTGGTAGCAATGGTGTGACATATGTAGTGAGACAAGGACACTGCATGAGAGGTTCTAGCATATGGAGGTTGAGATGAGTGCGCCCCTTGGAAACCTTTGATAGTGCAGAGTTAAGAAGGTAACACATGAGAAAATATGCATCACAACATGGAAGGAAAGTCAGCTAGAAATCCAAAGTGATGGTTAAATCAACAACACATTTAAAAAAAATCCATACATACATACACAAAAATAGCTATACATCCATATGTAAGCAAAAAAATACATATATCATTTAGAGTAAATAGATATTTGAAATACAATAAAACATATGCATGAAATGTGCTGGCTCTTGTTATGTTAAGAAGTGTAAGTTCCATTCATACAAAACATCCATGTCTAACCACTAGTTCTGACAGCAGAAGGTTACAACCACAACCGCCTCCTCCTCCAAAGAGATGTACTAGGTCTGTGTAGTGGAGAAGCCAAGGCTCATTACAATACTATCCATGCTCTTTCTAAGATATTCCTATTGGAACCTTGGTTGACTAAAATCCCTCCAAATGAGTTATGAGGGACTATTTGTAGTAAAGGGTTGGGTGACCCTTGACATTCCCCTTTGTGACAGTTCATCTACCCTACTCTATGGTTGTTACATGCAACTATTGACACTTGAACTTACAATTCACAAGACATTACATTACAATGCACATGTACCCATGTGAGACAAAAATGGCTTGAGAAAGCCATCCTAGACATCACTATTACTCGGACAACTATTGGAAGACCAACTCTTTGACATCTTCATTATGATTGAAAGTAGCGAATTGATTCCAAGATTGGCAGTCTGTGATGGTGTCCTTGTTCTCCAAGGTGACATCTTTCTATAAATTGACTCTTGCCTCCATAGCATCCAAGTACATTGCTCGGGCTCCTCTATCCAACTTGTTTGAAAGCATGCACATCATTTTCTTCAATGTGGCTGGACCACCAACCTACTTGTGCATGATGTCTACACTGACGAGCAAGTCTGGACTGGTGGCAATGCACATAAACTCGTCAAATTATGAGTTAGGCTCTAGTTGGACCTATGCCTTTGTCTTCACCTGGGTGAGAGTCCCAGTAGATGGGATCACATGTGCATGCACCACAACCTCCATATTGTTGACTACATGTACATGGGAAGACTCTAGACTAGTGATGAAATGCGGGACCTCTTCATAGTTTTGGATTTGACTCAAGATGTGTGCGTTCAATTCGACCGCTTTAGGCTTCATCATCTTAGGCAAGAGAAGAGGGGATCCCTTGTGTCTCATCATCCACATTTTCATGTAATCAACAACAACATCCATGTTTGACAAGATACATTCTCTTCTAGCACATCGTTGCTACCATCCGTTGGGATGGACAACTGCCTTATGCACAGTACCAAACTTGGAATACAATGTCCGCATAATTGGGTCAAGGGACAGTACATCATCTAGTATTTCCTTCCTCAGTTCTACTTGGGCAGACTTTGTCACCAAGTCTCCTCCTTGCTTGGCCCTCTGAAGCTTCTTAGCCATTTGCTCATTCTCAGCTATCAGAAAGCGAACACTTGAGCTAGTGGCTTCGGCATATGCTCTAGTGGCATCATCCAAGGCTGCTGGATGTTTGAGCATGTCAGACATGATCACTTGTTCCTCACACTACGTAGGATATGTATGATCTTCCAGAGTTGACACTCTACAAGATTGCACTACTTTATGTTGAGACTCATCGAAAGAGATGTTGTGCATCCCTCCTTCTAACTGATCTCCAAGGATCTTAGTGTCTCCTTGGTAGCTTGGGATTTATTAATCCTCTGGATGTGGTGAAGTTGGTGGGTTGACCTCTTGGTGGTGACACATGAGCTTGATGTCCTCTTCTAACTCCTATTTCTCCATGTTTATATCCATTCGTTCAAGTGCTTTCTCTATCTCGTGAACAAAGTCCTTCTCGTGCGATGGTTCACCCTACTCGCTTAATGCCAATTGTTGTGATGAATCCACTACCTATATGAGCACTATTTCATCTCTCTGCACATGTTGCACCCCATAATATACCCATTGCTACTATGGTTCCCTCTCCTGTTAGCATAGCTCTTGTTTCTTTCAGAGTTGGTCCTTTAACTCATGCAACTCCTTCTCTATTTCCTCCATTCTCTTTTTCTCCCTCTCCCATTGCATGATTCGCTTATCGCGTTTTTGCCTCTTCGCCTCTATATCCATAGCATCTTTCTCTACAAGTGGATATGCTCATAATTTGTAGCTTTGTTCTTCCTCCATGCGATCAATAATCTTTCTCTTGCCCTTGTTGCACACTGCTATGTTCACCTCTACTAATGCTACTACTTCTGGTGATATTCACTATGCTGCTTCACATTGCTTCACTAACCACTCCATAGTGAAGCTGGCATGTTCATTGGGTCTAGAGAAACTGTAGCAATATCTCCATGGGTCCTCCTCTGCCCAATGAAATGCCCCATAGATCTAGTTGAATTGTACTCTCGTGCAGTGCTATTCTACAAGACAATGTGGGTCATATGGATTGTAACATTATAGGTTGAATGGATACTTCTTCATCTTCTCTTCTTCAACATATGCATTCTTGAAGCTTCAGATCTCATATAACCCAATATGCAGTAGAAGAGCAGGCCAAGGTGACTTCTTATTCTAGTGTAGCTTAACAGTCAATCCTGTTGAGATGTGATATGGTATTTCTTGCATGATGAGCACATCGAAGGAAAACTTCGATAGATATTGGGCATCTAATCCCCCCAAGGCATTTTTTGGGGCTCAAAGCCCAAGTTTTCACCCAATAGTGTTGTAAAGACTCTGTGAATTATGCGCACAGAGTGTGAAATTTATCATAGAGTCACAGGGTTGTCCACCCTAGTTTTGTAATGTAATGTTGGCTAGATAGACCTACCCATGGTCCGTGGACCATGGGATTGTATAAATAGAGTGAGGCTCTACGTGTAAGAGAAAACTAAGGAAGAAACGAAGTAGAGAGAAGTAAGAGTCTGAGTGTCTAATTGTGTCTTGGGTTGTAGAGTAGGAGAAGGCTCTATAGTTGAGTGCGCAGGGGAGAGTCGAGTCTATAACTAAGGAAGAAATAATAATGATTCAAAAATGGATCCTGGATAAAACCTATAAGTTTAAAAGACTTCATATAAGAGGTAAAATGTGCCAAATGGCACAAATCCTTTGTAAATCATAGGAAAATGAAAGTCATAGGTTTCCCTCATAAATAATCTCATTGCAAAGATCTCCTCATTCTGAATCCAATGCAACTAGAATGGGTGAAAATAGACTTCAGATGAAGAAGTCATCGGTTAAGGAAGATGGCTAGTTTCTTTGAAAAAAGAGGCAAAATCCTTCAAAAAGGAAAAAGACCCTTAGAAGGGAAAATCGCATCGCATGAGGCCAAGAGAAGGACTTAAATTTGGGTAGAAGGCACCCTTGATGAGTAACCTCTGATGATTGGATCACTGGGTCGGATCAGAGGCAGGCAGTGTATACTCATGGCAAAGATCTCGGACCAATGCGATGGTACGATCGCTGAAATCGACTGATCCCAATCGGTGATACCACGAGGCAAAGGGCGAGACCCTAGGCAGATGTGATAGTGTGACTTGTGACTGCAATCACCAGTATCAACGAATCAATTTCAATGATACCAAAGGGGAAGCCAAAGCGCCATTGCGACTAGAGATGCAATATGGCCAGACCCAAAAGGGTTTGAGAATGGAAATAAATACTATTTCAAATCTGATAAAGCCATTTTTTTAGGATTTTTCCATGTTTTAATGTTTTCTAAAATATAAAGGGATAGGCCCAAGCAACTTGTGACAGCGATTTCAGGCAGACCCAATAGGGATATAAAATGTAGTTATGGAAATCTGAAGCTTGGTGAACAATGTTCTCTACCGATTTTCCGTGTTTTGTAGCATTTTCCTATGTAAGTTTAGAATGGCTATATTGAGGGATTCCAAGTGCCAATGCACTCTTTCATTATAGCATAGGTGGAATTCATCGCTGAGGGTGTTTAGCAATGATTGCTAATGCTCAGAGAAGGCATTTGAGTGGACCAAAGCGGGAAGACAGAGAGCTCGAAAGGGAAAGCCAACAGATAGCGCGAAGTTTTCTTTAAAATGCCATGAATGTCAAAGACAGAGGGTTGCTGGGTTGTTGATGGGTGCTATTGTTAATCCTTGAGGGGTTTGTTGCTGAAGCAGAAGCCAAAGTAGGAAGCTAAGGAAAAGAGGCAACATAGAAGCCAAAGTGGTAGCGCTGAAGCCAAAGTGGCAACGCAGAAGCAACATAACAACCAAGGGAGTCACTTGGAGTTCAAGTGAAAAGCCTAAAGAGAGATGTAAATAGCCAGAGGGCCAAAGAAGCAAGAGAAAAGAGCTAAGAGCCAAGAGCTAGAGCTAAAGAGCCAGAGTCAGAGCTAAGAGCCAGAACCAAGAGCCAAAGAGCCAAAGCCAAGAGCCAGAGTCAAGAGCTAAAGATTCAAGAGCCAAGGGATAAAATGGTGTCTAAACCCACTATTTTTGTGTAGAACAATAGGAGTTAATCCAAGAGCTTGTAACAAAAACTTACACCATAATCCCAGAGAGCTTAGTCAAGTTTATTAGAGCTCACGGACACATAGCCCAAAAGTTTTGGGTGAACCCCTAATTAAATTGTTGTTTCTGTGTGATTGTTTATTGCTGCATTGTATCTACTATTTTATTTACTATTATATGCATTTATATATTAGTTTAAGCACATCCACTTATAGCACAACAACATATTTTAAAGCAAGTAATTAATTGAACATAAATACAAGCATACACCTATATTTTCAAGCATTTATGAATTCCGCATTGGTTAATCAAATAGACTTGGGAAAATTTTAAAGCTTTGGAAGTGGGAGAGGTTCTTGTAAGTTAAACAAGAAGCCTAAGAGCCCCATTTTCAGATCAAATAAAGATTTCTATCATAAATTTGTGTATCTGTTCTTGGGTTAATGCATGTTTGTTATAAATTGAAAATATATTTGTTATTTACTGCACACACTTGTATGAATGATTTATATTGCTAAGTATAACTTGACACATACAAGTAGGCTAAGTTAATCAACTAATAGTGGAATACTAGTAAGGACATGGGTAATATCAAAGTTCAGCCTTGATTAGGGTTGCGTGAAGGCATCATCTCCAGCTGCGAGGTATGGGAAATTGCGCATAACGACATGCACAAAGGGTGGAACCACAAACCACTTGAACTCATCAAACATCTCCATGGTGTGAAACCTTGTTCTAGCACCCTGCCATACTACTTCGGGTGAGACCTCAGTTTGCACTCCATGGACTGCTGCCGAAAGGGCCAGTAGTACCAGGATTTGTTTGGCTAACTTAACTCTGAACCTGGTTCAGTCCCCAATAAGCCAAAAAATTGTTCCATTGCAAGGACCAGGATATGCATAAGAGATGTCTAAAGTCGTGTCACTAGAATCCAACAAAGGAAGAAATTGAAGAGTGGCTGGACAAGAAAATTCACGAGTTTGCAGTGCAGGAAAATAGGAATCTGCGAGTATCAAAGGAAGAGTTGTTAGAGCGATACTTATATATGGAAATCCATGAAATTTTCTTTATATCCTTCCCCTTTGAGTTGTACGAGTGGATCACGAAGTTAGAAGACAGTCAGGGAAGGTGTAGGCTCGACAAACCTATTGTTTGGACTCCAGAGTTGGTATGTAGACTGGAAGCATCAGAAGATAAGATCGTGCGTGTTGTGGACCATTGGCTTGATTGAATTATAGGGGGTTTATCACCAAGTTTGCGGTAGATACTTCAGTCAGCTACAATGAGGTGGAACGACGCTTCCTCAAAGGACTGTGAGGTAATTATGTTAAATCTTTGAACACTTGGATTAAAATGCCACTGTGTGAAAAGTGGGTTACGTGAATATTGATGTTTGGAGCTACGCAAAGTGGGAGGATCTATAGAAATGAAGGTAGCACAGAGATAGAAACTAGCCCCTTAATTTAATCTCAGTGAGAAAGCAAGGAAGAGCTCGTGAAAGTGTCACCAAGAAGTGCGATCAGTCTGATAAGGCAGCGAATTCCACGCATACCATGCCCACCTACACCACCAATAGTTTCACCATCTTCACCCCCATTTACGCCCACACCACCTCCGCCACCACCACAGTTCAATATGGCGAGCACAATAAAGTTTCCGGTGTTCAAAGGAGTAGGGAACGAAGATCAAAACGAATTTTGGTTCATGGTAAAGGCGATATGGGAAGCATAAGAAGTTGCGGATGAAAATATAAAAAGGCAACAATGGTCAATGTCTTGTAGGATCACGCACTAACGTGGTAAATTAAACATTCCAATGAAAATCCAAATGCAAGGATCACAGATATCCAAGCTGCATTAAACAGGGAATTTAGCAGGCTAAAATTGGAGACACAGTCAATTATCCGATTTAAGGAAATCACGATGCTTCTAGGCGAGACCCCATGGGAGCTAGATCAGAGACTATGGGTATGATTCGGGAAGCCAACATGACCTTGATGGATGGGAAAAACCATGCATGGTTTGTAGTGTCACTAACACTGCATATCAGGACCGCGTTGTCACAACAGAAACTATCCACTCAGGCCAAAGCTTTGGAGATCGCAATGACACTGGATGAGACCCCAATATAGGATCCTAACCTGGGACTCCAACATATCCACACATAGCTGAAAAAATTGTGTCTCGAGATGCAAAGTTTGAAATAGGACAAGGCAACTCACCTAGAAGCGTGTGAGGAAGTATGGTTTGTGAAGTGCAAAGGCCAAGGACATGACAACGACCATTGTCCAGTCTTCGTGAACTACCCGGTGGGAGGAGGGCCAATGCCATTAAGACTAGAGGCACAATTAGGACCGAGCGTGGAACCTGCATTATGGTGCATGATTTGTTAGATAGGAGGGAAGCATGCTACAGATAACTGCCATCTATTACAGAAGTATACGTAGATGTCCCAATAGTTGTTTTGTAACTTCTGTAGATCAGTAGGCCATGATGAGTGCACCTATAGTAGTTATGAATTGATGATGGATGAGAATCCTACCTATAAAGTTCAAACCAAAGTGGGAGCCCTCGATCAAAATGTAGGGATGGTGTGCACTAGATTTTAGGGGCGTGGACATGGTCAAGGTGGAATGGGACTAGGAAGGGGAAGCGGATAGCTAATTTGTTACAATTGCGGAGGGCAAGGACATTATGCCGCGATTGTACAATCTGAAAAAATAATCATGTTTATATTGTACCTAGTTTGATCATGAGACAAAGGACTGCCCCACACTGATAGTGAGGTTACACAATAAAGGAACACTCCAACCTCCCCCAACTCAAAACCTATAAATGATGAGGTTTGAGCTGTGTGAGGAGGACCCGAATGTAAACATCATGCTCCAAAGTGGCATTACGATAGGAGATGACAAAGGAAAGCAACACGAAGAGAGTGCCTGGGTTCACAAGGCTCCAACAAAGGAACTAGAATTTGATTTGGAGCATGCAAATGAGACATTCATGGAAGCTAAGAAGAGCTTCATAGAGGCCTCCACTTCAGGTAGTAAAGACAAACTAGAACTAGAGATGGACCCATCAATGCTTACTACCATTCTGGAGACATGCATGAAGCTACTGTGTGACAACAAAGTGGTGACGTGGCTACAAGAACTCATCATTAGATGTGTTAGATCAGGAGAACCATTCATAGTCCAAAAGCTTGGAAAGCACACAACGTGAAGAAGAAGGGAGATGAGATTGACTGCACAAATCGAAGAATATGAAATGGATCAAGTGATTTTGGATCTAGGATCAGATGCAAATGTCCAGCCAAAGCAGACATGGGAGCGCATGGGCAGCCCTGTGTTGCAATGGTCTCCTATTCAATTTAGAATGGTGAACCAACAAAAGATCCTACAAATGGGAGGATTGCAGGGAATCACGCTAGATAACGAAGGTGTGAGTGCTCTTGCATATTTCAAAGTGATAGAGATTGTTGATGACAACAATACCTAGCCCATGCTACTGGGAATAGATTGGGCCAAAAACATGAATGGAGTGATAAATCTAAAGAAGCATAAGATGATTTTTGAGAAAAAATCACTACGTATAGTGGTACCTTTAGACCCTACAGAAGGATCGCGCTACACAAAGCTAGTGCGCAGTGACGAGAGTAATGAAAATCTAGACTATATCTATAAGATAACCACGTGGGAGCATGACAAGGTGAATCCAATAGCGGATGGCATGATTTCATGGGAGCGTGAAAGCTCCTGCACATCAAATTCAGATGAGGAACTAAAGCGATGGAAGAACTGGTTACACGATGTAACCATGCTCAATTGTAACATGATGATAAGGTCAATGCACTGTGTGAAAACAGAGTTACAATATCTACCCATGTATGATGGGTTGAGCAAAGTAGATGATTTCTTGACCAAATTTGAAAGGGAGGTGCCAAAACAACAACAGTTCAATGCTCTGAAATGGGTACTGTGCTCTATGCCTGCAAGGTGGTGGGGTACGCACCAATGAAATTTTGAGGACTGGTGGGAATGCAGAAGGATGATGCACCTACGATTTGGGAAACCTCGGATGTGGCTAATAGACAAGTATGATGGGTGGGATGATCCAGGTGCACACCTTGCAAAATGGACCAAGGTCTACGTGGAAGATCCACAACCTGAGTGGGTGCATCTATTCTATCGTACCCTGGATATCATACTTGTGAATTGGTATACTGAGATGGAGCTCTGCCATGGTACGAGCAAATTGGATATCCTGCGTAAGGGATTCCTGTTAACCTTCACATTTGAATATCATTGGTGGGATACTGTTGATGATGCGATACAAGCAGTAAAAGCATCTATCTTCAAAATACCCCAAGAGACAATGGAAGTGCTTCTACCGGAATGCGACCCAGCTGAGCTACACGTTGGAGTGTTACAATGTAAATATTGAGGAGTATGATGAGGATCCACAAAAAATTAACATTCCAAAAATTGAAGGCTATCATGAGGTTCGAGGACCATTGATTGAAGATCATAAAATCACCGCGCCACTAAAAATGAAGCAGGTAAACATTGGGATGGAGGCTAAACCAATGTATGCAATGCTTGATGATTGTTGGGATGATGCCATGGTGGATAAGGTCACTGAGTTACTCTACGAGTACCAAGATTTTTTCCTGACCAAGATTACAGACTTAAAAGGGATCATTGGTGACTTAGGGATGATGAGGATCGCCCTAAAACCTGACGCAAAGCCAGTTAAGTAGAGGCCTTACTACTTGAATCTGAAGTATAAGGAAAAGGTCCATGTAGAACTAGACAAAATGCTTGCAGTTGGAATTATTGAGACAGTGGAAGAATCCAACTAGGTGAGCCCTATGGTAGTGCAGGAGAAAAAGAAGAAGGGTGAGATAAGAATATGTCTGGAAATTAGGAAGTTGAATGACGCTTGTGTACACGACCCATTCCCGACACCGTTCACAGATGAAGTATTGGAAAATGTTGGTAGACAAGGAGCATACTCTTTCATGGATGAGTTCTCAGGGTACCACCAAATAAAAATTGCACTGGAAGACAGGACCAAGATGACCTTCGCAACATAATGGGGCTGCTTTCAATACACTGTTAGGTCATTTGGGTTGAAGAATGTGCCGACCATTGTTTCGCGCATCATTGTTTCCGCGTTCAAAGAATACATTCACAAGTTCTTGGAGGTCTATCTTGGTGATTGGATTGTCTTTGGATTATTTAAGCACCATGTAACAAGCCTAAACTTGATGCTAGATAATTCCTAATGACACTAGATTGCACTAAACCTTAAGAAGTGCACATTCCTCATTCCCTTTGGGAACCTGTTGGGACATGTGGTCTGCAAACAGGGACTGATGGTAAACCCCAGAAATATTGTAGTAATTCTAAATTTGGAAGCTCCACGAAGTGTTAAACAGCTGCGCGCTACCTTGGGACACACAGGGTACGACAGGAAGTTCATCAAAAGCTATGCCCAAATCACCGCACCGATAGAGAAACTATTGAAAAAGGATGTCACATTTTTCCAGAATGATGATTACAAGAAGAGCGTGGATGTCCTAAACGGGAAATTGGCCTCCACTCCAATCTTGGTCTTCCCAGAATGGGATGCAGAGTTTCATGTCCATGTTGATGTGTTGTGTATCACATTGGGAGTAGTGCTCACACAAGAGGGCAGAGAAGGCTTGGATCATCCTAACGCATTTGCAAGTTGTAGATTATCTAAAGCCGAGAAAAACTATTCCACAACCAAGCACAAGGGGCTGGTGATGGTGTACGTGCTCCAAAGATACTGACACTATTTGCTTGGAGGATATTTCAAGATGTCTACAGACCATTTCGCACTAAAGTACTTGGTCAATAAGCTTGTGTTGAGGGGGCACATTTGTAGGTGGCTCTTATTGTTCCAAGAATATGACTTTGACGTGGTGGTAAAACTTGGATGCCTAAATGTAGGACCGGATCACTTGTCACCTATTGAGACAAGCGAGGAACCTACTACTTTGGAGGAAGGATTACCTGGCACACAACTCTTTCTTATGTGTGTCGTGGATGGACACATTGAAGATATAATCCACTCTCTGAAAACAGGGACCACACTCAAGGAATACTCCATCCAACAGAAGAAGGAATTGGTGGTGCGCACGGGGGGACCTTTCTGTCATCGTGGGGCATCTCTATAAAATGGGAAATGATGAGATATTGTGAAGGTACGTACCTAAATTTGAATGAAGTCAGATCCTCATGGAAGCACATGGGAGCACTGCAGGAGGAAACTATGCAGGATGAGCAACCTCACAAAACATTATTCGTGTAGGGTTGTGGTGGCCAACCCTTCACCAGGATTCAAAATCACACTATAAGGCCTATGATATATGTAAAAGTACTGGAAAACCATCACAGAGAGACGAGATGTCGTTGAATCCATAAATGATGCTGCAGTCATTCTAGAAATGGGAAATCAACTTTGTGGGACCTATTAAACCTCAAGGAAAAACGGGCATGTGCTACATCATCACCGTGACGGAGTAGCTGACACGATGGGCGAAAGTGTAGATGGTTAAAGACTACACAATTGCTACAGCTGCAAAGATTTTATTTGAAAATGTGTTGAACCAATTTGGGTGTCTAAAAATCTTAATGAGTGATCATGGTACACATTTCCTAAATGAAACCATCAGTGCGCTCACAGAAGAGTTGTAGGTGTATCATCAGAAAAGCACACTATATCACCCATAAGCCAGTGGAAGAGTAGAATCATTCAACAAAATACTGGAGATTGCACTGACCAAAGTGTGCAATGCATAACGAAGTGATTGGGACCTACGCATGCCTATAGTGCTATGGGCTTACAGGAGAACATGCAAGAAACTTACGGGAAAAATACCTTTCTAGATAGTTTATGGCATGGAAGCTATCATGCTGATGGAATATATCATACCTAGTCTGCACATAGCAGTGCTCACCGGGATGATGGACCGTAAAGCTCTGGAGGAAAGGCTCGCGCAATTGGAAGAACTTGAGTAGGAACGATTCTTTGCTGGTTTTCATTAAAAGATACAAAAGGTAAATGAATTCATGCTTTTGTATGATAGTAAGTTTGAAAAATTTCCGCGAAAATTTAGAATGCATTGAATGGGACCATACGTGGTTAAGGAGGTCACAGATGAAGGCGTGGTCCAACTAGTCAAACTAAATGGAGAACCCTTCCCAGGCAAAGTGAATGGCAACAACTTGAAGCCCTACACGAGTGGGCCAACTATCTGACTAACCAGCAGAAGCATAGTCTTCATGCTCCAAGGATCCAAACAAGGGTGCAGGACTATAAACATATGCAGTAGATACCACTACAGATGTACGGAAGAAGTTCAGTTACAAAGATCTCGGAACAATGGATGCAGCAGATTCAATAAGTAGCAGCTCAGTGCACTGCGGACCTCGGCGTAGTTCGACAATAGTTGGAGGGACTCTGTGCCAAGATCGCCGCGCTGACCAAGTGACTCAAGGGTGAGTCACGATGTTTGTGCTGGGGGCTTTTTGGGTGTGGAATCCCCCCAAGCCATGTTTTGGGGCTCAAAGCCCAAGTTTTGACCCAATATTGTTATAAAGACTCCGAAAATTGCGAGCGTGGAGCCCGAAATGTATGATAGAGTCACAGGGTTGTCTACCCTAGTTTTGTAATGTAATTTCAACTAGATAGACCTACCCATGGTCTGCGGACCATGGGATTGTATAAATAGAGCAAGGCTCTAAGCGTAAAAGAAAACTAAGGAAGAAGTGAAGTAGAGATAAGCAAGAGTCTAAGTATCAAGTGTGTCATGGGTCGTAGAGTAGGAAAAGGCTCTACAACTGAGTGCGCAGAGGCATAGTAGTCTACAACTGAGTGCATGAACCCCTACAGCTGAGTGTGCAGGGCAAAGTCAAGTACGTAACTAAGGAAGAAATAATACAGAGAAGTTTTATCATAAATCTATGTATCTGTTCTTGGGTTAATGCATGTTTGTTATAAATTGCAAATATAATGGTTATTTACTGCATGCACCCGTATCAGTGATTTATATTGCTAAGTATAACTTAACGCATACAAGTAGGCTAAGTTAATCAACTAACATTGGAATACTAGTAAGGACTTAGGTACTAGCAGCATTCGGCCCTGACTAGGGCTACGTGAAGGTAGCATCTCTGGCTGCGAGGTATGGAAAAGTGCGCATAGCAACGTGTGCGTAGGATTGAACCGCAGACCACTTGAACTCATCAGACATCTCCAGGGTGCAGAAATTTGGTTCTAGTACCCTCCCATACTACTTTAGGTTGAGACCTCAGTCCTTGCTTCGCAGACTGCTGCTAAAAGGGCCAGTAGTATTGTTTCCAAGAAAACTAGTGTTTATTTGATCTACTAGTCCCACTAAGACGAGTAGCTATCTTAGAAACAATCAATTAAAAGTAAATTTTGTTTTCCTTTATGTATGATAGACAAGAGCGAAGCAAAGATCACCAACCTGAATCTTGTGGTTGGCTCCTTGCTTATTTCCTCTCTCCTTTGATAGAGATTGCCACTCCTTTCTTACTTGTCCCGCTTTAAAGAACACCTGTAGAGTCAAAGCAACAAAACACCATCAAATCATAGAGATCTATAATACCATAAACAATGCAGAATCATAAGTATATTAACCATACAATTGCATTCACAAATAGCAAGATTCACAAATACACAAGTATATAGAGGAAAACTCCAATAACTTTATTGATAGTAGAAGTAGAAGAGAGGATTACAACCCAGTTGTCTGATCTAGCATCATCCTCCCAGCATGAAAGCCCTCTTCACCTCATGAAAAGCAAGATCACCCAACAATACAATGTCTCAAAGAGAAACCAACAACACTTCCTTACAAATTACAAAATTCCTAGCCTCTCCAAATCTCTCAAATGAGGAATCCATTTATAGATATTTGCAGAGGGGTGAGTCAGCTTCTGGGTTTTTTATTAGTGTCATTTCACTGATAGTTCTTGGTTCCACTTGGATATTTCATGATCTCTTACTCATCCCTGGGAAAATTCAGAGAGGCAAGTGTCATATGAGAAGTTTCTAGAAGATTCTTCGGGTTTGTACTTAGCAAACTGTCTCTACCATTTGTCTACTCTCGCCCATCGCACCCCACAGAAGGCTCTTTCAGTACGGATCACACTTGGCTAGTGTAGCAGCCAGTATGGATCGCACCCTAAGCATGGAGTAGTCTATATGGTCCAGTTTTGGCCAGTTCTGAGTGGTTTTTTAGGTGGAACTTCTTGAAAATGATGTAATAGTTGACCATGATCCTTTAGGGTATGTGTTGGGTCCCTATAATACTAGTGATTACCCCATTACTATGGTAGTTATACCCCTTATTTATATTGTTGTGCCCCTATTACCCACATATTGTTATTTCTGTGCCCCATAGAATCCCTCTATTATTATTTTTGTGGCTTTATATTATTATTGTTAGGTCGGCTGGATTATATTTTGACTCCTTAGACT
>APFE030923193.1:0-11711 GCA_000404065.3 Pinus taeda | reverse complement strand
GGTAAATGCTTGATGGAATTGGGGAACTTCCTAGTTAAACTTGAGAGGAGAGATCACATACCTTTTGGTTTCATTGGGAGTGGAAGTGAAACTTGTCAAAGTAGAGGAGACTCTTGTCGGAACTGGGAGGAGCTTGTACAACATCAAGGAACAGGTTGTAAAGTTCTTCTTTCATTTGAATTAATACAATCAGATTCATTTTTCTCTACAAATTGTCTTATGTGGTTTGTTTCATAATCTCCTTGATCATTATGATGAATATGCTTTATGATATTGGCTTTTCAGGTGCTATTTAATGTGTTTGCTTATTTGTGTTTGCAGACTTACTTCAAGGAAGCTCATTTGGAGCGAGGGAGCGAGGCTTCCACAAACTTGCATTGGGCCCAAGGTAGGCCTAAAACACTTGTATGCCTTTGTTTTTAATTGCATATCTAGAGAAAGATAGTTTTTGATTGGCTTGCTTGTCACTAGATATCTTTAGATACTAGGAAGGTCGATCTTGTCCCCAACCTCGACTCATTCTGGCCCCCAGGAAAAAGTGAGAGAAAGTGCGAAACCCGAGTTTTATTGATTTTCAATGTCTTTCTCTCATTTGCAAAGCTTGATATGAAGATCTAAGGTCTGAGACTTGCTTAGGAGGCCAATATAAGTGACGATAGACCCATAATGTCTGCAAATAGTCATGGTGACGATATTTTTGTGTAACACACCTATCTCAAGACACCGATGCTGAAACAACCTCTTAGGGTTATCCTCCACCTTGCCATCTCTTCACCATCACATCCCCCCATCCACACCAACTCCACCGAGACGATGAGGTTCGTTACCCACCAATCTAACCAACAAACATCCAGTAAGCCTCACATTTGTATTCAAACACACATGATATCAGTATAGACATATATCATATATCACAAATACATGTAAATCATCACAATGCATAAAGCACAATCAAATACCTACCAGGCCCTAAGCATCACGTAGTGGTAATCCCATCTCTAGATCTCCACATAAATCCATGTTAGCATAGGGAAACTAAAGAATCATCTAAGCATTAGAAAACCACCAACCCTAAATTGTGGGTGTCCAATGCCACCCTACCTCACCTCCACCTACCGAGGGCATCACTAGTGCCCATCATCAGATCCGAGGATCTCTCAGTGGACCAATCGGCATTGCCAACATTGGGCACAACATCACAACCCTCTCATACAAAATCCTGCAAATCACACTACCAAAGAAAAAATCCATGCCTCGTCGCTACAAACATGTTTCAGTTGAGTTGTCATCCTCCTATAAAGGAAGCTCACCTAGTTATAAAAGGATACCCTTTGAAGTTGTTGGAGAACTTCAAGCTACAACCCTAAAATGTGGTGCAAGGTCTCAATCCCTAGTAACCATACAATCATAGTTGAAGTTGCTTGCTCAAATACATCCAAAATAACATCAATGTGGATACACCCCTCCGGAAATGGATCAAGTCTGCAGTGAAAATCAACCCATGTTGTCAGATCCACCCAACCAAGTGGGAGAGGTGTTGTTAGTACCTCGCCTCGAGGCACTAGTCTAGTAAAAAAGTAAACTTCCACATAAATGGTGAATGTCACATCACAACCCCAGATGTTGAAGGCCCATTAGTCTACCTTCCATATGTCAATCACGAACCACAAGAAGTCCTTCTGCGATCTAAGTAGAGGATTTTGAATGAACTTCAACAACTACCATCTAGTTAGTAGTGCTTGAGCCTAAGTATCAATGAACACTACTATGAAGATGTAGTCCCAATCCCTCTCACACCATGTCATACCCATCCTGAACAAAGCATGAAAAAATAAAAGAATCAGTCTCAAGGATAAAAATTTCCTTTCTATCAGCATCATGTGCCTGTTTTGAGAATAGGCACATGGTTACATGTCTATTCCTAAAATAGGAATGTGATACCGTGCTATGTTTTCTATACTGTTGCGCACCCAACACAACTGTCATCCTTATATCCACGAGGACATTGATCCCTTAGCTATGGTCCTATTTTTGTATGTATATGCACGATGAGCAGAACTATTTCTTACACAATCATGTGCTTCATGCGCTTGTCACTAATAAAGCCATAAGGTCCTCGATGTGAAGACCTTGCGACTGTCTCATCCACATTCACATACTTGCACAACTTCTTTACCCTCAACCATTCACCCCATGTGATTTTTTAACAGTTACCCATGCATGTTTTGACATTTTCCCTTAAAAAATCCTGTACAAGGCATCTTGTATGGCCTATCTACCCTAGCCTACCAAAATTAAAAATCTCAAGTTATGAAATCTTACCTAGCTATCCTTGAGCACTACTCGGGTGATCTAGCTAACTGATATAGAAGAAAATGGCTCGTGGACCCTACTATGGATTCCATGTCATCAAGTACAAAAGAGGTGGCATATGGACCATTGCCCCCTATATATTTCCCTCTTTGTCACCTTCCAGAGGGCCACTCTAGAGCTCAAGACCTCCTTTAACAAAACCTCCAATAACGTTGGGATCACGATCACATCATCTACATCATGGTACCCTCCATTCTGTAGGTTTTAACCCCGTACAGAAATTACCTGCATACGAATTCTAAATCACAGGAAAAATAAAAATGCGAGAGCATAACACATAAACCATAATACATAGGAGATTTCCCACTGGTTCTCAAAACGCGGACTACCAGCTTGATTTTTCATTATATTCCTTTCAATGTTACAATACATATTTATACATGCCGAAGCATCCAATACCATGGACCAAAAACCATCGCGTCCGAAAACCATGGACCGAAAACCATAGGTAGGTTTGCCCAACCTAATATAGGGTCCAAAAAAAATTTTCTCGGGGCACTGCCCTAAACCCCGTAGAGGGGGGCTACCCGCCCCCCTCAAAGCCCCCGGACAGGGGGGGATGCCGCCCCCCCTGTGACCCCCCCGCTGCGCAATCGGCGCGGCGAAGGGGGGGCTCTGCCCCCCCTCTAACCCCCACTACGTAGGTTAGTCATGGAAAGAATATAACACAACCCAACACATTCCATTTCAACAACATACTCATTTTTGGTCCCATTTCACTATTCAGAGTACTCATTAGGGGAAAATTTTTGTGTTTTTTGATTCATCTTGTTTGGTACATTTCAACTTATAGATGATTTCATCAATATTTTTTTGTTTGAGGTATTGGTTGTCAAAGTTGAAGGTTCCCTCGCAGTTTCTAAGGAGAATCAGTCCCTTGGTTACAATTGACATTTAAGGTATCCTTATTCACTCAACATGATACACTTCCTTGAAATCTTTTCATATCCTAACATTATTTATCTGAAATTAACCATAGGGTCCATCATCTCGACCACATTTACCACCACCTTTCACCAACACCTGGTGTATGTCCATGTTGTTCGATAGCACCTCCCATACATGGATCACCTCATTTTATAGTTCAATTTACATTATCAGGATCCATGACCATTCTCTTAGGCTTGGGAGCCATCACATTCACATGTCTTGAAGATCAACCTCATTCTCCTCTTGGTTACCCATTTCTTACCAACCCCTCTCCCGGACCACCATTATTATTCATTACCAGACTGAATTGAGTGTGCACCCACATTCTACATTTAGCCTATCATCCCTCCATCTGGAAATAACCAATCTACGTCACTTCATCCGTATCATCACCCTCACATTGAGACCAACCAATGGGGCCCTCACTAGCAACACAACCCCACCTCAATTATTATGTAGGTCATATTTTTCTTAGGGAACCCATCTCCATGTTTGTACATCCCAAACCAATTATTACATTCTTTTGGAAAGTGTACAAATATTTTTTAGGAAAAGGATTCCCATCCATATTTTTGTATCAGATACCTGACGATAGTCCCTAGTTACCCTTTGTTGGAGATTCTTTTTATCACCACATCATGATCCATATGCATCCAGTATTTACCACAACAGTCAAAACATACTCATACCCATCATGGATGTCCTACGAACTCCAGGTATATTCCCCCCTAAAGAATGGTTTTGACTGCCACCACTCACATTACAGCTCCAACCTTGAGCACTTTTCTGTATCTACCCCTATTGTCAGCTCTTGTTATCATGCCACTATGACCCACCATATTAAAACCATCTATATTCCTTCACAAAGATTCTCCAATTCAACTTTTCGAGTAGTTAACGCTTATTTCTTGTCAACTTCAACACTCATCTTCCAGGATCGAAACAATACCTTGGTTTGTCCCCCCTTCTTAAGGGATAACCTCAGGTGGCACAATGGGAATCACTATTTCCCATTGATGTCATCTGTCTCCTTGATGTTTGACACCAACAAATATTTTCATGTTGGGGTAGTATCATACTTTGTGACCATTTCAATTCTCTCATTTAGTCAAAGACCCATGCATCCCTTAGCACCTCATTCAAAAGGGCTTACATTTCGATGCATGGGAGGTACCCAAAGTTGAAGACCCATGTATCCCTGAGTACCTCATTCTATTGTGCTTCATGTTTGATGCATGGGGGAACCTATTTCAGTCTATTTTCCAGAGGAACCCTTAAGGGCATAAGCAATTATTATCATTAGTCATTAGCATGTGAGCCAACTCAATGCTAACTTGACAAAACCATTTCCTGTGTGATTGTAATACTTATTCATATCCATCATAACGAGCATGGGACATGCCCACATCATATTTTTTTTTGTATTAGTATTTATTTAGAGAATAGTTCTCATTAGTTCTTAGTCAACAGTTTTCCCTAATCATCTCCACAATAAGTTTCTTAATCTCTCAAGAATTTGGTAAGAATCACAGTCATATCAACAAAAAGCGTGATGTATTTTGGCTATACACTTTCTCCTCACCTCATACATGAGGGTGAAATTGTTTTAATGTGAAAATTATACACTCATATGTACACCTTATAAGACACTCAAAGTTAGTGATCAACACATACAAAGGTGACATTTTTAGCTAGAAGCACCATGAAGATGAAAAATAAAAATATTTCCTAAAGTTCAAGTTAAAAAGTTGAATTGCACAGGTTCACCATTACTGGAAATTAACAACTGATGATTATTTATTCAATAGCCACATGGCCACGAAAAATCTAGTCAACACCTCGATCTGCAAACTTGCTTGAGTAACACTCCAAATCTTGACACGATGGGCTGAAAAATTTAAGCCTTGAGCCCTAAGAATCCTTAAAGGAAAGGAAATGGAATCTCTCATCTCATTTATGAGGTGAAACACCACATTGATAAGCCAAGGGGAGGAGGAGTATCCAAGAAAATCTATAAATATAAGTTCAAGGAGAGCTAAAAAACAAGAAGAAGCAAAGCATTTTTATGCTACCAAAACTTCTCCCTAGCAATCAAGAATTTCATTGAGAAGAGGATTTCACCATCGAGAGAGTCTTCAAAACTTCTTTGAGAGAGAGAGAGGAAGCTTGCAAGAAGATTGAGAAAGGAACTTCCTTGTGATGATTTTTGAGCACCATTTCTCAAACAATTCTCTCCAAGTGTCTTTTATTCATCTATTGTATCTCTTCTACATTCAACAGTCAATAAAGAGAACCATTTTCCATTACTTTGTTGATGTGTTTGCTTCATTAAGCATTGTTCACGTGTTATCTACTATACTTTTTATTTTATGTTTATTTACACATTGTTTCCATTTTTTTCAACTCTTTGTTTATCTATGTTTGTGCACTAACAATACCCAATTGATCGTTTATTCCTTGTAGGTAACAACCAATTCCAAGGAAGGTGTCTTTGGTATGCCATAACAATAAAAACACCATAACACATGCGATGAAAATGTTAATGCATAAGGGTAATCAAACACACTCTGAAATCTAAAGATCAACATGATGTAATTATCTACGATAATATACATTAGTGAAAAAATCAAGTGATTTTATAGATTATGAGCTTATTCCCTATGTTTTGACCTAGTTTGGTGTGTTTGATCTAACAAATGAAATAGTCATTTAAATTTTGATTGAATTAGGACATGATTTATTAGTGCAATTAGAGTGTCATGAAAATATAAGGTGTACAATTGTGGGTTGATGACAATGGTAATGATTATGATGTTAATGTTTTTCCCTAACTTGGTGCCTTGAAAGTGTATGACATAAGAGTGGATCTCTATTTTGGTATACAAAATTATACAATGAGCGATTTAGAGTTCAAGGAATGTTCAAGTGAAATGGATGTGATTTAAAGGGTTGTTGCAGCTAATGTCGTTTGTTTAAAAGATCAAAGACTGTATAGGTCTTTAGGTGAATTTCTATATCTAAAGGAAACCTAAATTTGGTTTGGTGCTAATCTTGCCATTAGAGATTCTTTTTTTGATAATATTAATAAAGTTGTTGATGTTTTGACTATTGCTGAAGTACGTTTCCTAACTCTGCAAATAATCTTGTGACATGTTCCTTAAAGTGTATTAAGATGTTGGAAATAATTTGAAAAACTAAGATACATGGATAAATGATACTTCAATATCATATCTAAAGAAATAAAAAATTTGGTACTTAGAACCAACATATCGTTCAGTATTGAGAATGAGATCAATGGTTATCGACTGAGCTTAATGAATTAATATGGTTGTTGAATTCAAAGATTTGATCTTAACCAATGGTGTGACTGAATATATTATAGTAGAACTGATTTCTTATGTTGAATGTACTCTTGTTCAAGCTATCTATAAGATTTAATACTTGTTTTCGAAGCATTCTAGGTGTATATTGGCAATGTAGGATATTCATATTTGACCCACACTACTTGCTAGAATTAGGGTTTTATGTTTGAACCTATTAATAAACACAATGCTATTTTTATATATTATTGATATGATAAAGGTGGTAAGATGATAATATGATTTCTTAAAGTGTTATGTTTGGAAGTTGAAATGATGCTAAGAAGTTAGAGGTTCTTTGTGACAACCAGGGATACATCTATTGCAACATACACTCAAGGAGAACTAATATAACAATTTCAAGAAGCTACAAGGATAACAATTGTCATTGATTAACATTGAGGTCGCCTTTTTTATATGAATTCTAGTAGTAGAGATTTCAGTTCATTTTCTAATGTCTAATTTGGAGGATCATTAGATATATACTTTATCAAAGAGGCATGGCCAAATGGTACATAGAAAGAGTTGTTTTCCCTCTAACACTTATTTCAAATGGGGAGAGAGAGAAATAAACCACACACAATGAGTTTCAAAAGTGAAAGAGAGAGATCAACTCGTGTTTACAGATGAAAAATCACTTGTTGGCTATGATTGCCATCAATGCCAAAGGGGGGAGATTGCTGGCAACAATATTTCTTCATTGTAATTGGCGTCAACCTTTAAATGTTGTGTTGTGGCTATGGTTGTGCTTTTTGTAGGGTGTGAGTTTGATGGTAACTGGTCTGGACTAATCTAGATGGAGCTATTAAGAGTTTTCCCAAATCAGGAACTAGATGGTTATTAGACATGGACAATTTGAGTTTCTAACTAATTGATAGTGATAAAACAATGTCCCCAACCTAGATTATCAATGAATAATTTTCATTTGCGGCCCTGTGTGTGCAAAAGGAAAACCACAAGATTTCCCATGGAATTTTACCAAGGTATTGGATTGATGGTATTGCTTGATTTGGTCAATAGGTTTGTGTTGATCTTGTCTCAAATGTTAAGGCATAATCGAATTTAATTAATGGATAATTGATTTAGCTGATTGGAGTTTTTTTTATCATTCTAGCATTGTGGATCTAAGAGCTATGCACTGGGTAACGAAAGAAGAGATCCACTCAACCTAAAAAAGTCTAATGTTTGTGTAAGTGTGTCTATTTTTTGAGTGTTGGATTTGTGATACAATGTATACCTATGTGATTAATGGGTTTGACTAACAATTTCAATAAATATATGATCTAATCTATACCCTAGAGTGCATGTCCATGGTGAAATGGTTGACGATTTAGTAATAATGCAAATATTGAAGTGTAATAGATGTATAAATATTTTGATCTAAGTGTGATGGTGCAGAAAAAATATTGTAGTTCATGATAAACTCTCATTATGATGCAGGTACGAGAGCAAGGTGTAGACATGATTATGTAAATATGGTTGCACTGATTACCTATTTCAACATGTTTTGGCATTTGGGTATAATATGGTGTGATCAAATGATATGGTCTAGTTCATTTCTCTAACTCTAGATGAGCTTGTGCATGTGCTTTGTCCTGGTATAGATATAACAATGATAATGGTCCAATGGTTTATATTATAGAGTGTTTATAGTTGTCCAAGAAAATAATATCATAGCTAGTGATGTTTATAGTGTTATTGGTAATGATCTGGATTGTACATTGGAGTGTTTTGTGTAAACCCTTACTAATGATAGATATTGAACTGTTGGCTATTGTTTAGGGTTATGTTTGAGGCACTACTAGTAAAGTGTTATTGCTTGTTACATTGTTGTTGCTACTAATTTACATTAGGGTATGTGTAATATTGGCAATTTTAAGTATGAGTGTTGTGTTGATGACCAAATTTGTTAAGTATAATCATGTATTACTGAGGATGCTGATGTGTTAGATGATGGAGCTATGTTTCTATTGCTAATGAGTAGAGAGTGTGTTGTGTGTATAGAAGTAATTGTTAGAAAATTATATATTACAAATAAATGGAACACATAAATATATTGCAGAAATATAAGCACAAAAAATGCATAAAACAAGAGAGACACATATATACGTGGTTCACCAATTAGGGATATGTCCATGGAGAAATAACCAATCTTTCCTTTTATATTATCCAACAAAATGAAGAGATACAACCTAGAATAGATCCGCTGTAATTCTCTCTTCTCTCTTACATAATATCCTCTCTCTTTCCCACTCAGAATACACATCTACATAGCCACAATACAATTCCCTCATATATAGCGAGGGGTTTCCTTCTAGGGAAAAAACCCTAAATTAAACATAACTTATACCGTTATATTTTCAACTAATGAATGACCTAGATTGACTATGAAATTACAACATTTTACAAGGAAATTTTACATCATTTTTAGCTTTGGGGGTGCTACCCCTGATTCCCCGCCAAGGGGGTGCTCTAAATAATCATCGTCACCCCCACCTGGATCCCCTTGGTGGCACAGATAAATAGTTGGTGTTGCCACCACATTATGAAATGGGGTCGAATGTGGCGATACCTTTGAATAAAGAAGATAATCAGGCTCCACACCCAACAGTAATTGATTTCTCTTATGACTAGCGTTGGGATGTAGTTTGCATTATGCATATATGGTTGTTGAGCTAGGATTTATGGTGTACGTGGTTCAAGTTGTTGTTGTGTAGATCAGACCCAGTAAATGAATAAAAGGGTGGTCCATAGTGTTTGTGGAGGTCAATGCCTCTGACAAGTAGTGGTTTGTTGAATCAGGGAGTTGGGGCCTCCCTTTAGTCAATTCCAACAAATCAAATTTTCAAGTTAGTGCTTGCATGTTGGTGGGTGCCAATATATAAGGCAATGATTAATTATTAAGAAGAGAAGAACAATACTTGGTGGTTTTTCTCCTGAAAGGGTTTCCACCTAAATCTCTAGTGTCCAATGTTTTGATTATGTTTCTTTTATGGTTTTAGTTTTTTTTTCATGTATTTAATTTTGATTTATTGCTAATATATTTTGTTGGTTAATTAATGGATAAGATAATTCTATAATGAAAAGTAAAAATATGCTTCTAATGATTCAATCAAAATTATATTGATTCACCCCCTAGTATAACCAGGCTTCCAATAGGAATCTATATGATATCTCTAAGTGGAAAATCAGGTAGGTGATGGTCCAAGACCAAGCACTTCTCCTACCAAAGGTGGTATGTTTTGTAAGCCTCTAGAGTGGTGGAGTACCATGCAGTCCCCCACAGTTCCCTAATAAGGATCTGATCTATGAGGGGGATTTATGTAGAACCAAAGTAAACACACATAAAATAAAGGGAAAACAAAAGTAGGTTCCCTTAAAATGTGTTAAATGTGTGAAAACAATCCAAGTTTGGCATGAGGGTTATTTGTGTGTGAAAAATACTATAGACCTAGTGTCCACTCAATCAGTCACTAGGGCCTTTGGAAGGTTTATGATAATTAGGTCTCTGATTATCAACAAAAAAATACCAATGGTATGGAAGGAGGGTTATAATGAGGGGTATTGGGGTCACATCCTTAAGAAACTAGTGATGCTTCCAACAATCATTCAAAACTACCTCCAAGTGCAAGTGCTCCAACACCTTCCAACTATAAGGTAAGATGCCTTAGGACTTAGCAATTAAGCTACCTTTTTCTAGTGTGGATGAGTGAATCTCAGCTTCTGGGTGTGAACCACGTATTCAAATCCCCTACCAAGATCTTGGAAACTCAAGGAGGCTCATGATAATCCTTGGTGTAAGACTTACCCCCTTCATAGCTTTATACTCACCACTAGCTTTTTAGATACTAGATTACAAATTATTTTAATTTACCTAAAAATTCATCCTATATGTTTTAGTTGAAAAAAACTAGAGGAGATTATTTGGATTCCAACTCCCAAGGCCCTAACTTAAACTATAATTTCTTTTGTGATACCTTAATAGTGGAAATTAGGGTGTTAAGTTAGGTTGTTTTAAGGGTTTATTGAGTGAGGGATGATGGCCCAACACTCATTTAGCTTATGGTGTCAAAATTGGTTCTAGAGAATTTGAGGTTAAGTTTATAATTCCTTAAGACTACTCAAAGTGCGAGGGGAAGAGAATACACCTCAATCAAATATTTAATTGGAACTAGTGTAAATAGAAGTGTGTGCAACAATTTCATATGTAAACATAAAAATGGTTGATTGCAACAATGTTGATATCATGTGATCAATTAATACGATTTCCAAATTAAACTATGTTAATTTCACCTTGCAGAAAAAGAAAACATGTATGTATCATAGGACACTTATTGTTCTTCCTAGTTCAACTATGTGAGAAATTTCTAATCTAAATGGATATGGAAAATGTTGTTTTTGAAACTGTTTTTGATTCCCCAAGGTCACTAAAGTGTGATGGGAAGAGCAAACTCCATATTCTACTCTCTCCACTCCTATCCCAAACTACCAAATTTTAACTAAAACTGATAAACTACTAATTAACCAAAATAAAAACTAAAAGACAATGAACCAAACTTGCAAAAAACTTGTAGCAGTTGGAACAATTCACAAATGGATATACCCAACTCAGAAAAGAAAGCTACAATAAACAGTTGAATTTCTATGTCTCATGAATGTTACTAGTTAACAATTGTGACTATTTTGTAGACAATTATGAGGTTATCAATACATATGTTTTCTTGACTACCACAGGGGTAGTCTGAATGGAAGAGTTTGACTAAATTTTCATGCTTATTTGAAAACATGGAAAATTTAGGTCAACGTGTTTTGAACCAACCTGTGTGGTTCATCATCAGGACCAAATAAAAATTTTCTTGTGTTATGGACTATTTGTGACCTACAAAGTTAATAGAAAAACCTTCTAGAACTATATTGTTCAAAGAAAAGAAAACGTGGAAGAGAAATGAGAGGGAATGTTGGGTCCCTATAATACTAGTGATTACCCCATTACTATGGTAGTTGTACCCCTTATTAATATTGTTGTGCCCCTATTACCCCCATATTGTT
>APFE030923190.1:15966-31248 GCA_000404065.3 Pinus taeda | reverse complement strand
AGTCTACTTTATTTGACAGGTACCCGACTGGACATCATGCATGCAGTAGGAATAGTTGGTAGATTTCAGGCAAATCCAAAGGAGACTCATTTTCAGGCAGTAAAGGGAATTTTCAAATATCTTCAAGGGACACAAAATTATGGCTTATGGTATCCTAGAGATACAGATCTCACACTTCATGCTTATACAGATGCAGATTGGGCCGGAAGCGTGGATGACAGGAAGAGTACAAGTGGTGGTGCGTTCTTTATGGGTTCCAGATTAGTCTCTTGGTTCAGCAAGAAACATAGTTCGATTGCCTTGTCTACAGCTGAAGCAGAATATGTTGCTGCTGCATCTTGCTGCACTCAACTCCTTTGGATGATGCAGACCTTGCAGGATTTTCAAATCCCTTGTACACCACCTATCTCCATCTTATGCGATAAAAAAAGTGCAATCAGCATCTCAAAGAATCATGTCATGCATTCAAAAACCAAGCACATACCAATCAAGTATCATTTCCTCCGGGAACAAGTGCTTGAATAGAAAGTCAAGTTGGAGTATGTTCCTTCTAAGGAACAAGTTGCTGATATTCTCACCAAACCATTGCCCAGGGAAAATTTTGAATACCTCATGCAAAAGCTGGGGGTTGTTGATGCATCATCTTATTGTTGAAACTCTTCTGATTGTTGGTTGTATGCATGGTTCAACTGGGGTATATGCGTACATGTGCTGGGTTGCGGCACAGGTTCAGGGGGAGCATATAATGCATTGTTGGCATTATGGAAGATGTACAAAAGGAGATCATGGAAGCTGGTCTGAATATAGCTGCAATATGTCTCTATCTCTTTCTTGGTCATTGATGGTGTCTGGTGGATTATGGTTCTTCTTTGCAGATCTGGTTCATATTCGGGGGGAGCATGTTCTTAGGGGGAGCATAACCCTTTGCCCTTGATGTCAAAGGGGGAGAATGACGCTGAAGTTTTTTAAGGTTGCCATCAAGCCCAAAGGGGGAGATTGTTGGCATTATGTTTCTGGTATGGCTATATGTTACAGATGTTGTACTTGATGGCAACACCCGTGGCAAGGCTCTCAATATGTTGAAAATTAAGAAGTACGCAGGAGAACAGTTCAGAAGATGCGTACCAGCAGGTACACCATGAAGGGACCGCGGCCAGGCACGTAGGTCAGCCGTTCAGGAGGTGCGTACCCCCAGTGCACTCACTTCAAGACAGAGAAATGCACACGTGGGGTTTCTTATGTTTAATCTTTGGTATTTAGCCAATGGTATTTGTGTTATTATGGTTTTGGCTTGTGGTATTGATCCATGATTTTAGGAGGAGCTTGCCTATATTAAGCAAAGGAGATCCCTTGGTTAAGCATCTTTTGCAAATTGAATATCTTAAGATCTGAAATATTGGGTTATTGTTTCAAAAGCTTGATCTATATGAAAGTGAAGAGGAAGCGAGTCTGTGAAGGGTGATCTCTCGAGTGCATGATCAGATCTGGGCATCCAACTAACTGTAGCACACTGGTGATCTGCAAATTCGGCCCTAATCAGAAGTACGCAGGTGTTTAACGGTGCCTCTGCGTGGGTACGCAGAGCAGAAACAGGCGAACTGCGTGGGTACGTAGAGCAGAAATAGGCGAAATGCGTGGGTACACAGAGCAGAAGAAGGGTAACTGCGTGGGTACGCCGAAGCAGAAGAAGAAGGGCTGCGTGGGTGCGCAGCGCAACAGTGGTTCAGGTGCGTACGCTCAGTAAAAGTACGCGGCGCGATAGTCTTTCTGAGTGCGTGACTACAGTGTCAGTATGCGGCGCAATAGTGTATCTGGGTGCGTACTGTATGTAGCACGGTAGAAGAAGCAGTGCGTGGGCACGCGGCACAACAGAAGGAAATCTGCGGGCATACGCAGGGAAGCAGAAGGTGGAGTGCGTAGCAACGCAGGCCAGAGAAAATAAAATTGCGTATCTGTCTCATGACTTTCTGTTGACTGAATTTTTCTGTTGATAAGATGTTCTGGGTTTAGTTCTGTTTTGTTGATCTGGTCACTGCAGTTGACTGAGTGATTTACTTGTAGTTGATGATCATTTGATGTTTATGGATCCAGTTTGAAAATTTATGAAAAGTGGTCCTTGAAAAGAAGTAGGGGGTTGTAGCTCCCTTCCAGGAGAGACTGGAAAACGAGAGAGAGTTGTAGCTCTCTGCAGGTTGCAGCCTGCGTACTGGTAAAGGACTGCACCAGTACAAAAATCATTGTAAAAGAAGTTTCTAATTGAAAGAAGATAGAGACATATTGCAGCAGGTGGTTTTCACCCACATTGGGTTTCCACCTTATATCTGGTGTTCTTTGATGTGACTGTCTGCTTTTCTTGTTCATGCTCATTATTTATGGTATTGGTATGCAAAAATAATTCAAGTATAAATAAGGAAGATTTGGTAAAAGAATTAGATAATAATACTGATTCACCCCCCCTCTCAGTATTATTTTCAACAACAGTTAAATTGTGGTGATATATTTAAATATTTAGTAAGAGGGGAACTTCAAACCATGGAATTACCTTTGTCATTACAGTCATCCCTCAGTGACTGAGATTACAAATCAATACTTATGGAAAGATTGTAAGAAATTCTGTGAAATAGTAAAGAATAACCTCTATTTTCAAGCAACAAAATCAAGACATTGTTACATCTAGAGCCATAATTGATACATAATTAATGAATCAAGTCCTTGTATGGCACAGGCTTGTTTCACAACCTCTATTTTCTCAATAACAAAATCAAGACACTATATGTGGTTATTTCCAAAAGGAAACTGCATTTTAATTTGGAAGAGGATCTTATCAAAAGACATGGATTTATTCAAAGCTACAAAGCCTAATGGGTTACTGAAAAATAAGTTGGAATATGGGATCATGATACTTAAATTGAAAAAATATGCTTTCCTTTTAGAAACATTACATTTATACAATGTTTTTTGAAAGCATTAGAATTTGAAATTGGGCCTCTCTATCAAGACAAATTTTCATTAATAGAATGTACTTTCCTACCTAAAACATTGTAGATATCCAAGAAAAACTTGAAAAGCATAAGAGAACTTAGTGTAATGTACTTTCTTTCCTTCCTTAACATTATTAAAGAGTTGAGGTTCCCCAAGTCATCACGTAACATTCAAAGGAAATGACAGTTAGTAATAGTCCAATTCACAACTGAAGATGTGTCACAAATACGAGGGGGCATCTCCTCCAAATCACAAAAGTGCTCCAAGTTAAAATCTAGCATTATTGGAAGCTTAATGCTCGACTGGGTGTTATTGAACCCAGAAATTTTTCCAATCAACACTAAAAGCTTAAAGATAGCTTCTCTAAGTCCTACATGACTTTACTATGCTCTTGAAGTGGGGGCACATGCAGGCTCTCCAAGTGAATAGTCTTAAACTAAGTGAAGATAAGGCCAATAGATCATTCAGTGTGGATATCTTTAACCCATAATTGAATACTATGTCTCTCTTGAACCCATAATTGAATACTATTAGGACTTTCAAATTTTTCATGGAACTCAAAAATGTTGGAAGAAAGTATTTGCTTCCAGAAAAGAGTAAAACTAAAGCCTCTGCTTGAGGACAGTTAATGTCACACCACTAACACTTCTCCATGGAATTTGTAAAGGTAAACCACAAATGTAGAATTCCATTAGAATATTGTGTTTATTGAATACACAAATGAAATCATTGCATTTCTTTAAAATATTTTTTGAAATCAAAATTACCGAAATTACATGTTGATAACCTGGTGGGTGTAGGATAAAATTCACCCGTGTCATTCATAGAAAGCATGAGAAAAAACCGAATACTATATATAAAACCAAGAAAAATTCAAATTCATCACCTCTAGGGACCTCTTAACCACCCTGCCAATACATAAGTATGTTCCTATTTGCAGTTAGAAAAATTACCCAAATTACAATCTGTTTACTCCAACATATGTTGGAAAGTAAGGATGACTAGTGCAATCAATCCATTCCTTTTAGCCCTAGATTTGTTTTAGTTTAAAACAGAAGTATACAAATATACTTGTCCAATGTCTATGCTTTAACCATTCACCTTAAGATGTTTTTACAATATAATTTCCTAAGTCTATTTAATATCTTGATTATCATAAAAACCAACCTATATATCCCTATGAGCACTTGGTAGATCCAGAATTAAGATGGATCTAAGATGATAGAATTTCCCCTTTAAATAGTCTATGTTCAAATGAATACCATGGTATTATCAATACCATGGGTTATCATAAACTGGTAGACCCCTAATTAAGATGGATCTAAGATGATAGAATTTCCCCTTAAATAGTCTATGCTCAAATGAATAACATGGTATTATCAATACCATGGGTTATCATAAACCTGGAGCTTAAAAATTACTATTAGTAATTTATAAAAATTAATAAAATTAATAGTTGATTTTTATTTTATTTTTATTTTAACCAAGCTAAAATGTTTAACCTACATTAAATTACAACATCCATTTTTACTCTTGATCGGATCAAATACTTTTTCACTTTATGCTAGTTTGCATATCATGATATTTGATACCTCTCGGGGGTCAGTAGATCCAGAGTAAAGATGGATCTATTCTGGTTTAATTTCCCCATTTAAATAGGCTACATTCCTAGAGAATACCATGGGTCAATACCATGTGCCATTTTTATTTTTATTAATACTAATATTAGGGTTAATAATGTTTTTTTGCATGGTATTAATATAAAAAAACTCGTTTATTTATATTTTTATTAATTTACCATACCATTCATAAATACAATGTGACTTATGGAGTAAACATAAAAAAATGTTTGATTTGTTTACCATACCTCTCGCTTATTTATATTTTTATTAATTTACCATACCTCGTTTACAAATATGGTATTTGGCCCAAAAGATTCACTTAAATAAAACCTCTTTCTTGAGGCTTCATAAATAGAACGAGGGTTATGGACTAAATATCAAAAGAGGTTTTATTTATTTACCATGCGTCTAGTTTATTTATATTTTTATTTATTTACCATACCTTTCGAGTAAGTATAAAAAGACGTTTTATTTATTTACCATACCTCCACTTTACTTATATCTTTTTTTGTTTACATCCTTGCATGTATATAAGGTGACTTATGGAGTAAATATAAAAAATGCTTTATTTATTTATCATACCTCTCATTTACTTATATTTTTATTAATTTACCATACCTCTTTTATAAATATGGTATTTGGGCCTTTGGCCCATTTAGGATTCACTTTAAATAAACCTATTTTTGAAAATGGGCGAATGGATTCACTTAAATAAAACCTATTCTTGAAAATGGGCGAATGGATTCACTTAAATAAAGACTATTCTTGAGAATGGGCGAATGGAAGGTTGTAACTCCTAATTTCAAGGGTTAAATTTACTTTTTTTACTCTCTCCCTTAAAATAAGGTGGGTTGTTACCCGGATGCGGGTGACACGTTGTTTGGAGCCAGCCACGTGACAGTCACACGGCATCTTCGGGACGAAGGGACCTGCGATTAATGAAGCTCATTAAACGCGCATTCAATGGCATTCATTGCCATTCCTATCGCCTGAGCTACCAAGGAATTAAGGTAGAAGCTGCCAGAATGTTTGGGAATGGAGATTTTAGTTTGATGGGCCTGTCTGAACAGGCAAAGATTCTCGGCTCTGCTCTGCAAGAAAATGTGGGTTTGTGGGCAGATAAGGGGAGTGTTAGCGTGAAGCAGATTCGCTTCAGAGGCAAGGAGCAGGGTGAGATTAGGTCCCCTCTGTCACATCTTCTCACGGAAAGCCGAGTTAAGAAAACCCTGTTTCATTTCGGCAGGCTCAGAATGCCTCTTTGTGGTCATGCTTCGCCTCGTCGTGGCAGGAAACTTGGTGGCAGGGGCGTTCATAGCCCTCGACGGGTCTCCCCGTTGGCTTATGCTTCACCCAGCACCCCTGGTTTTGTCGATTCCGACTCATATACCGACAACTCGGTGCAGATGGTGACGTTCAGATACATCCGTCGCACCAACAGGCCTATAGTTTCCACCTTAATTACTGTGGTGTTTACGGAGGAAGACGGAGAAGAGGGTAAGGGTAAGGGGATTTCTGAGGAGCAGGAGCCAAGCTCCAACAATTCCTCTCAGAGCGGTAGCCAGGAGGAAAGCTCCTACCAACCCTCCTCTCAGAGCAACCTCGAAGAGGAAAGCACAGATGTGCATTCTAAGGAGCAGCATGAAGCCCTTCGTGAAATATGTAGTCTAATAGATATGGAAATTACCAGTCAGGCCCAGCACCAGGAGACGGATTCCCAAGCTCAGAAGCCGCCTGCAGATGAAAAGAAGCCTGTGCGCTTCTTTGGAGGTCGCTTGTATCCCATCCTCCCTCCAGGAATTCTGCGGCTGGAGGACATACCATGTGGGATGGAAATTGAGTGTGTGCCTGATCCTGAACAGGAGGAAGCAGAATGGGAAGCAGAGCAACAAGCTACGCAGCAGAAGGACGCAGAGGAACATGCGACAGTAGAGGAAAGGAAGGACTAAGGTATTTTCTCCAGCTTTTTTGCCTTCAGTTTTTTGGTTCGATAACCACCCGTGCTTCGCCTGTCCATGGTCCTGGTTCCGTGTGCCACTTGTGCCCCATTCGGAAGCGTCGTGCTTGCCCCCTGTGCTTAGCTTTCCTTTGGTTTTTGGCTACGTGTGCCCAGTCCGGGTCGCCTGGAGAACCTTCAACGCGTGTCCTCTTTTAACAGGCACCTTTGTTATGTTTATGTATTTTGTTAAGATTCCAGGTCTTAATGTTAATATTTGCAAACTGGAATTGTTTATGCATTTTGTTAAAATTCCAGGTCTTTATGTTTATATCTGCAAACTGGAATTGTAATTGTGAGAACAGGCACTTTGTCAAAGCTTGTAATCACAACTTTTGGTTGGAAAACTTGACAGAGAGCTGTTCATACGCTCTCAGAGGTTTCGACCTCTTGTATATATCTTTTTCTCTTTTCTTAATATAAATAGTTCAGCATTTGCCTAGAAAAAAAAAAAAATAAGGTGAGTTGTTTGAGGTGATTTGTAAAAATGTACTATGATACAAAATATTCGCCCACTAAAAATTTAAAACCCCTTAATTTTGCCAAAGGGCGAATATTCGCCCCTAAAATCACCCCTAGGTATGATAAATCTCATGTCCAATGTCATTATTGTAAGAAGTATGGTCATTATGCAAATGAAGGTAGAAATAAGCAATATGACATTAGTAACAAACCAAGTGTAAATTTCACAAAAAAAAATCAGAACCATGATAGAATTTTTTTAGCTTGTAATGTAGCACAAGAAAAACAAAGTGATATATGGTATCAAGATTTAGGATGTAGCAACCACATGTTAGGGAACATAGAAATGTTTTTCAATCTAGATGAAAGTGTGAAATATGAAGTGAAATTAGGGACTGATAGCAAAGTCTCTATCATGGGAAAAGGAAGAGTTAATATCCTAGCAAAAAAGGGGGAGAAGAAGTACATCTCAGATGTTTACTTGTTACCAGTCTGAAGCATAACCTCATAAGCATTGTACATCTCATGCAAAAGGGCTACAATATCTTCTTGAAAAATGATGTGTGCAGAATTTTGGATAGGCCTCCAAGCAGGCAGATGATTGAAAAGGTTCAAATGACAAACAATAGCATGTTTCCCCGAAAGATAATATCATATTTAAAAGAACAAGGTGCACAAGCACAACTATCATTGAATGCACAAGAGGATGGAAGAAAAGATGCAGTTGTCACAAAAGTAAACTATTAAGCAAAGGTCAAAGATGAAAACCGGTTATGCCATTTGAGATTTGGAAATCTCAACTTTGGAGGTTTGAATTTGCTACATAGAAAAGGCATGGTTAAGGGATTACCACTCATAGAAAAACCAGACAGCGTATGTGAAGGTTGTATTTTGGGCAAGCAACATAGAGAGACATTTCGAGTAGGAAAGTCAGTAAGGGAAACAAATCCTTTGGGGATTGTCCACTCAGATTTATGTGGACCAATGTAGACACCATCAATTGGTGGCAGCCACTATTTATTGACCTTGATAGATGATTACACAAGGAAGACATGGGTCTATCTCCTAAAAAAAAATGGTGAAGTGATTGAGCGCTTTTGTCAATACAAATCTCTTGTCAAGAAGCAAAGTGGACATTACATCAAAGTCCTTAGGACTGATAGAGGTGGTGAATACATCTCAAATGATTTCCCATGCTTTTGTAGGGAACATGGAATTGACAAACAATTCACAACAAGATATACACCTTAGCAAAATGGTGTCACAGAAAGGAAGAATAGGACCATCATGGAGATGGGAAGGAGTATGTTGAAGGAAAGCCATTTTCCAAATGACTATTGCATTGAATTTGTCACTTGTGAAGCATATATCATGAATATATGTCTAGCCAAAAGTGTCTAGAATGTGGTTCCTGAAATGGCATGGAGTGGGAAAAAGCATAGTGTTACTCACATGAGAGTCTTTGGTTATGTGTCATATGCACCTGTGCTCGATGAGTTGAGGAAGAAGTTGGACAACAAGGGGGAGAAATGCATATTTGTTGGATACAGTGATGAATCCAAGGCATACAAGCTCTACAATCCATCAAGCAAGAAGGTCATAATCAATAGAGATGTGCAGTTCATAGAAGAGGAAGCATGGGATGGAAATTTGGAGAAGACAATCAATGTCAAAGCATGTATACCACATGAGGATAAAGAGGAATTTACAGCAGCAAACAATTCCTCAACAGTGACTCCCTCTACTCATATTCAAGTGCAACAAAGCAGGCAGAAAGCAACACCATCAAAAAATAATAGTACAGCGTCCCGCGGTCAAGTGAGTGCTTCTCCAAGCACATCGTAGAGCGCAACACCAAGTGACAAGTCAAGCCCATCTTCAACAAGCACAAGAAGACCAAATTTCAGAAATTTAAATGAGATCTATGAGCAAGATGAAGTGGATAGTAGCAATGGTATGCATTCCTTATTTGCATTATTTTGTCATGTAGATGACCCAATCCATTTTGAAGATGCAGTCAAAGAAGAAAAATGGGTTGCGGAAATGGAGGAAGAAATGGGAGCAATAGAAAAGAATGACACTTGGGAGTTAGTGGAATTACCATAAGGAAAACATGTCATTAGAGTGAAGTGGGTCTATAAGAAAAAAAGGAATATCAACAATAATTTTGAAAGGCATAAAGTGAGGCAAGTTATTAAAGGATACAAATAGCAGCATGGAATATATTATGCGGAGACATTTACGACAGTTGCAAGGATGGAGACAGTGTGCACAGTTATGGCGATTACTGCGCAACATAAACAGAAAGTGTATCAAATGGACGTAAAATCAACATTCTTAAATGGAGTGATGAAAGAGGAAGTAAATGTTGCACAACCACCTGGTTATGAGGTAGAAGGCCAAGAAGACAAAGTGTATTGGTTGAGTAAATCTCTTTATGGCCTGAAGCAAGCACTGCGTGCATGGTACAATAGGATGGATGCCTACTTGGACAATGGTTTTGAAAAATGTTATGGTGAGCCTACTCTCCACATCAAAGAGAGCGACAGTAAAACTCTTATTGTCTTCTTATATGTAGATGATTTGATTTTTACAGGAAGTGATGATTTCCTCGAGTGAATTTGAGATGACTCACTTGGGGTTGTTAAGGTTCTTTCTGGGTATAGAGGTAAAGCAAACAAAAAATGGCATTTTTGTCTCTCAAGCAAAGTATGTAGTAGACATTTTGGAGAGGTTTAAGATACATAACATCAAGCCTGCACCAACTCCAAACTGCCATGGGGTTGAAGTTGAGCAAAGAAGATTGTAGCAGCAATGTCAATCTAACATTATACAAAAGTATGATAGGAAGCTTTATGTATTGACCACCATTAGGTCGAATATAATATATGCCGTGATTTTGGTGTCAAGGTTCATGGAGAGACCTGAGGAAACACATTGGCAAGAAGCAAAAAGGATTCTAAGGTATGTCAATGAGACAAAACAGTATGGCATTTTGTACACCGAAACAAGTGAATTCAGGCTAGTTGGTTACACTGATAGTGATTGGGCAAGAATTGTTGATGACAGAAAGAGCACGCGAGGATATGTTTTTCATTTGGGTTCTGAAGCCATTTCATGGGCCTTCAAGAAGTAGCCGATAATTTCATTATCAACAACAGAAGTTGAATATGTCGCTGCAACACCAGCAACGTGTCAAGCAGTTTGGATGAGAAGGATGTTGAGGAATCTTCACCACGACCAAGAGGAAATGACAACTATTTTCTATGACAACACATTAGCAATTGCATTATCAAAGAATTATGCTTTTCACGAGAGGATCAACCATATTGATGCTAAATATCATTTTATCAAAGAGTTGATTAACAATGATGAAATTTTGTTGCAGCACTACAGGTCACAAGAACAATTTGTTGATATTTTCACAAAGTCATTAGCATGCGAAAGTTTTGTTTATCTAAGAGACTACTTTGGAATTGTCAATGGAAGAAGTTGTGATTAAGGGGGAGCGTTGGAAATAATAATCCCAACCACCATCTTACAAACACTGACAAGCACGATGCTTTCCCAATCAACTATTGTAGGGTTGCGATTTTGTTTGTGTGTGGAAGGGCTGAAGTCAAAGCAGAAGTACAACACTGACCATTCCGCAACACATTAGAGAAGTTAAGGAACTTAATGAAGTTTGGTAAATAACCATGGGCAAGTATGCACTCCACGGTTGTTGCCCACACAACACAACACCGACAAGTTAAGAAAACCATTTATTATGTAAAATCCCTCATGCTGTGTATTAAATATTTTCTCCGTCATGTATTAGTGTCAAATTTTTATGTTTAGATAAATATGAATGTAAAAATCATTTGCATAGTTGGGCAAGTTAGAGAGTGAGAGAGGGTGAAATTCTATGAGGTAGTGAGGAGAAAACATGGAGGAAATATTGGTGGGAGAGTGAAAACCAGTTTTACAGACATTTACTCTGCAACCCTAGTGACACATAAATAACAATAAGTCTTTTGTGTTTTCACTTGGATATGCAACGTCCATTTATCATGCGAATGTATTTTCTTACGTTTTGAAATATAATACAAAGTATTTTATGTTGTGATGTGGTCTTAAACCTTCATGATTAAATTTAACCCAACCTTTTTGTTTCCACTATGTTTTGTCGTGACTTATTTCCCATGTATTATTTAAGCTTCTGTGTAATTGCAATATCCTTGCCACAACATAAGGCTCACCTTAGTGCAACTAAATTCTAAGTAAGACTCCTCTCCTCTGCCCCTCCAAATTTTTTTCTAGCATCCCACAACTCAAACTCCAACATTTGGCCCCTCAACTCAAGGATTGGTCATCACTTCACCACCGAGAACTGGCAGAATGGCTATATCTTTCGCTGGTTTGGAGTCGATGGATATATTTGGAGTTTCCTTGCTTGGAGGAGCCACTTTCCTCTAATCTACATCATACATTATATTTCTCTTTAAATTAAATGGGATGATTGTTTATCTATTTCGTATGCTTTTCTATGATTCCACTTCTGGCTTGGTTTGACAAATTGCAGAGCCACCATATTCATTTTACATTCTTTAATGTATGCCTACTATAATGTTAGATATATTATATTATAATTTTCTTACGTTGCATGGTAGGCGATGAGGTTATTCATGGGGTTTCCCTACTAGATAAAACATCAACAAGTTGTTGATGACACGGAAGCTAGGAAGAATTACATTGCAAATGTGTTGAACAACCCTGTAGTTGTAGCATAAAAAACTATTTGATTAAATAATCCATTTGTACTGTGATTTTCGTTTGAAAAAAGAAGCAACCAAACTTGTCATTAAACGAGATTCTGTCATTCCTTGTTTACTCTTGGAATCACATGCCAGCTGCATGAAAAATGAAACTCAGTTGTCATGTCTTTTTCATTCCTTTTATTCGAAGTTTTTTAAAATTCATAAATTGTATTTTCCAAGTAAATTTTACCATTATAAACAATATATTTCTATAATTATAGATAGACAAAATGTTTTTCATTGTCATCTACCTTGTTACTATTTTTTTGGCATGATTTTATTTTAAGGAGAACACCATAGACCATTATTGGAGTATAATTTGATAGTGAGAATACTCATTTACAATAATTTCAAAGATAAATATAATAGTAAAGATGAAGAAACCATATTTCCTAATCGGGGTGTGATCCGACGGTAATAAGACCTGCATATGAATGAGGTTGATAAAATCAAGGTTCCTCCTCGCCACCCTTAACATGCATGAAGCACATGGAGCGGTAGCTCTTTTCATGCGAGGATTTAATGCCATCCTCGAAGATGGAAGGGGCATAAGTGTGAATGGGATAAGTAGTGTTTTTCAGGGTAAGTTTGGTAAGTTTCTTGATAGTGAACTTTGTTTCCATTGACTGTAGTCTACACGGAAAGGTAGCTCAGAGAAGGCTCCACTCGAGTGTTTCCCTGATCTTAGGTTCAACCGCAACTATTTCAAGCTCTTGTTCACGGGTCCCCAGCTTTGTGTTTTTCGGTTAAAGCTCCCAACCGGGTGGTTTACAGGGTCTCTATTTATTAGGCAAAGTAATTGCACGTATCGAATTATCATGGTGCATTCTGCCTCTGAAGAGGGAAAAGCTGCGGAGAGCTTGCGTGACCAAAGGAAACGCTCCAAGGAATCCCCTCAGGGTAACCAACCAAGCTCCTCTTGGGGTAGATCTCATGGTTGAAAATTGATTTCAAGCATCATTAATGAAGCAGTACCAACACATGATGAAGGCAACTCGGCCCAAGTTCATGCGTTGATCGAAGAATGGGAAGAAGAACTTAATAAAAAAGCAGGGATTATGGACATGATTTGGATGACTCACAAACATTAGTTCCCGATCCTAGTCATACGAGAGGCAAGGAAACTCAGTTCAAGAAAACATTGCACTTGTATTGGTTGATAAAGAGCCTTGTGGCCAAAGAATTAGATCATATTTCGTGTGGTGGGGTCGGGGTCACTCACGTGTTTCAAGATTATAGCAAGGAATTTCAGAAAATTCAGATTGAGCTAGAGAAGTAGAATCGGTACCTTAGCCATATTAACCACCACATACCATGCATCCCTCAAATAGAGCTCCCTAACTCCAGCGCGAGGGACCCTACTCCTCTCGAGTCTACGGAGGATGATTAGCTTGGTGTCTGTCCCTCTACCTTTATTTTTATTGTATGTAGCAGTCCTATAATGTCCAATATGTTCATATTTATGTTTACAGTTATTTAGATTCACATTTTGTTACTAGATAACTTATCATGCAGTTAGGTGGCCAATAAATCGCAGGTTGAGGCCACCTAACCATATGGATATGGATGTAACTTTCCCTCTTTTGTTGTTAATGGAAAAGAAAAGTCTCACCAAATTTACGAGAAAAAAAAATGAAAAAACCATATAAAAGATAAAGATATTGAAAAGAAAGAAAAAATGAAATGCAAAAAGAGATTTAAAAAAAAAAATGGGAAAAAAATGAAATATCTATATATATATTATAAAAATAATTATATGTGTATTAAAAAATTAAAGATAATCCTAACTTTTATGATTCCATTATAGAGTCATTCTAGGTATAATTTCTCTTAATGAATTTTAATGACAACTTCCAAAATTATTCTACATGCAATTTTTAAGTCATCAATCCGGCCAGTCTTTCGTTAATCTGAAAACAGCAACCCATAATTTAATGGCACTCCCACCATTGATGTGAACTTTGTATGATTTATATTATAAACATCTATGAACTATGAACTTTGGATGATATTGTTAATGTTACGTTATGTGAGTCTTCGAGTAACGGAAGATCAGTTGCGACGGATCATGTCGAGAATTGTGACATTCTAGGAAAGGGGGAAATCTCGAGCAAGTTTGATAGTAATACACTGCAGGACATTCACTTCAAACCCAACGATTTTTATTTTTCGAGCTCATCTTTTTTGCACAGGAAGACGGGCTCGTCTTTGTTTTATTTAACATGAACTATCTCGAAGGAAATAGGCAATAGGACACCGCCATTCTTTCCATCACCGTCCATAATTTTTATGTAGCCTTCTGCTATTGCAATCCGTATGGCATTCATATCATTGCCTGGGAAGATCTAACATATAACTACCCATTTTCAAGAAAATATTGGAAGTTATGTAATGGTAAATATCATGATGCGTTTGTCAATGATGTTAGCTTAGGTAATGGAGAGGGTTTAATAATAATTTTTCCACAAAAGTTCAAATCACAGATTTCACACTATAAGTTGTCATCAGATGACCCAACCATGATGTAAAAATAATGATAATATATAAACAGCGTTTCTTTCCGGATCGCATCACATTGAAATAATAAATAAAAATATCATGATGTGTTATGTGGAAGTTAAAATACATATAGTTAATTTTTTGCCATTGCTTTTGGACTTAATCTTTATTTTAAAGATAATTTTCGGTTCGGTCCAGATTTTAGTGAGATTAATCATGAAGACCGCCACTTTTTCTTAAAGAAAGAAAAACGATACATCCCTTTACAATGGCGTGACCATAGAAAGGGGATAGCATTGTTAATTATGTCCACAATTTTGATCTTTAATTTTCCACCAAAGAAGAGTAGGTAATTTGTATGTCTCCATTGATTATGAAACGACCAAGTTTAACTTAGGACAACCATTTGGAACAATACTTTAGATTTCCTTTTTTGATTGGGTGGTTTTAAAGTTAGGGTTTAACAATACTTTTTCAAGAGTAGAGAAAAAACATATGGGCTCCCCACCAAAACTTTGATTGAAGGCATTCCAGATGAATTTGTTTTTTTTAATCCACACATGGATGCTTATGGTGTAGTTTGTCATTAAATTAATTGTTAAAATTTATGTTTATATTAAAATTATATTTAAAGTAATAAGCAATCGTCGGAATCTCTAAAGTCAGCTAGTGAAGAGGTAGAAGATTATCTCGTTTTACAAAATTTTCCGTTTATCCGTGCGCTTTATTGCTTGGAACTGCTTGCAAGTTATTATATTCCCTCAAATGCCTTTCAATTGGGCTTCTTGTGTAAGAGCCCTCCTCTCAATACTCTAAGAAAATAAACCACATCATTTAGTTCTATTTTATGTTATTATTTTTTAATTATTATTTGTTTTAAAAAATTAGTTAGAAGCAATCCATGTTGTGTTATTAATATATAAAA
>APFE030923185.1:103840-118036 GCA_000404065.3 Pinus taeda | reverse complement strand
TACAAATATCGCTTATACCTATGTAAGAATTCCCAACTCAAAAAAACTATTCTTATCGAATTGCACACTTCTCCCTTAGAAGGGCACTCAAGATTTTTAAAAAACTTACCACAGGATTAAGAAGGATTTTTTTTTGGATGGCCTTAAATCAGATATTCAAAAGTTTGTGGTGGAATGTTTGGTTTGCCAACAAAATAAAGTTGAAACAATTAAGACCACGGGTCTATTACAACCTTTATCCATTCCAAGCCAACATTGGGAGGAGGTTTCAATGGATTTTATCACAGGTTTACCCAAGTCTGAGGGAAATAGTGTCATCATGGTGGTACTTGACAGACTTACCAAGTACGCACACTTTTGTGCATTATCACATCCATTTAAAGCCAGTACAGTTTCTACTGCATTTATGGAAGCAATTCAAAAGCTACATGGAAACCCAAAGGTTATTGTAAGTGACAGAGATCCCATTTTCACTGGAAATTTTTGGACAAAATTATTTTATTGTCTTGGTACTCAGTTAGATCATAGCTCATCTTATCATCCTCAATTTGATGGGAAAACTGAGATAGTAAATAAATGTTTGGAAGGATATCTTCGTTGCTTTGTATCTGATAAACAAACACAATGGGTCAAATGGTTGCTTCTGGCTGAATGGTGGTATAACACTTCCTTCCTTACAACAACAAAAATGGCCCCATTTATAGCACTTTATGGATATCAGCCACCATCCATCACATCATATTTAAGAGAAAATTCTAAGGTTCAAGCAGTGGAACATCACATCGAGCATCAACAACAAGTCCTCCAACTCTTAACGGATAACCTCGTGTTGGTGTAGAATAGAATGAAACAACAGACATATCAACATCACAGTGAAAGAAGTTTTGATGTAGGTGATTGGGTATTCTTATGGCTACAACCATATAAACAAATGTCCCTCAAGCAAGCTAAGAAGGATAATAAATTATCACCAAAGTATTATGGCATGTACAAGGTGTTGCTAAAGATTGGTACTATGGCATACAAATTGGAGCTTCCTGCAGCTTCTTGAGTGCACCCAGTTTTCCATGTTTCATGTTTAAAGAAAGTTATAGGCGACAAGCTTCCAGTTCAAACAATATTGCCAGAACTTGATGAGGAAGGAAAAATTATATTGGAACCGGAAGCAGTCACAGAAACAAGAACTCGACAGCTACGAAATCGATTAATTTCGGAGTATCTCATCAAGTGGAAGAACTTATCCGCTGAAGATTCCACATGGGAGGATGAAAATTTTACACAGAAGCATCCATAACTACTCAAGCATTGATGATAACACTTTTTGAAGGAGAGGGGCATGTTAGGTCTCTATAATACTAGTGATTACCCCGTTACTATTATAGTTGTATCCCTTATTAATATTGTTGTGCCCCTATTGTCCCCATATTGTTATTACTGTGCCCCATAGAATCACTCTATTGTTATTTTTGTGCCTCTATATTATTATTGTTAAGTCGGCTTGGTTACATTGTGACTCCTTAGACTCCTATATATAGAAAGGAGGTTTTTTCATTTGAATCATCCAAGAATTGTTCATTTATGCAATGTAAAGGAGGTTGCCCCCTCGAAGAGGCTCAATTCTAAGGCGTTAATCTATCTTTTCTATCTTTTTGTGAGTTGGTTTCATAACATCGGGTTAACTGTTACCTCGACCTGTTGATTTCGGTCGACTATAGACTAATAGGATTCACTTTCAAAGAGAGTGGGTTTGACTGATGGTTGATTTTGGTCAGTCGATTCATCAACTAGTGAAGGATTTAGGAAGAGTTTCCTGTAACCAGATGGAAGTCGTTGTAGTGAAGCAGGACGGTTATCCAAAACTTTTTTGGCTTCATCCAGATAGGGACAAAGGTGAATGGGGTGATTCCCTTCACATAACCTACAAGGAAACTTGACTTTTCCCTTCTCTCCATGAACTTTACTATCTCTAGTTGATGGTGTGTCACTAGCATGATCTCGAGAAGTTGATGACACAGGATGATGTGAAGTCGCTGCAGTGAAGCAGGACGGTTATCCAACACTTTTTTGGCTTCATCCAGATAGGGACAAAGGTGAATGGGGTGATTCCCTTCACATAACCAACAAGGAAACTTGACTTTTCCCTTATCTCCATGAACTTTACTATCACTAGTTGATGGTGTGTCACCGGCATGATCTCGAGAAGTTGATGACACTGGATGATGTGAACAAGAAGACCATTCTTCTTGTATCTGAGGAATATTAGGACAATTTCGAAGAAGATGGTCTCCCTCATCCATAACTGCTCAATCCAAAATTAGGTCCTTCTCTGATTGCATGCATGATATTTACAACTCAGTAAATCATGCAACTAATAGTACATTGTCCCTGCACTCTAGTCTCAACTGGGCCTTTGGCTGAATTGATAGGCATGAGTTTCTCATGAGGGAATCTTCAGTTAACTGCAGTGACACTTGTGGATGCACCAGTGCACCAACTAACTGTTAATTCTCTATTAGTTCCACAAACAATTAGAACTAATTTAACTGACCATAACTCAGTAAGCTAAGTTATCTAATTACAACTCACAATTAAACTCATCATGGACCCCTAAAACTTACAATTTTAATTCAAGGACAAATTAAATTGGAATTTCTGGATTCTATTTTTAACATTTCTTGTTGCTATTTTCAACAACTAATAGAAAATTGGGGTTGTACACACCACTCCATGTTCCTTCTCGTCCTTGGGAGAGTGTCTCCATGGACTTTGTAGGAGGGTTGCGTTTGTCAAGAAAGGGTCATGACTATTTGTATGTCGTGGTGGATAGGTTTAGTAAGTTGTGTATCTTAATGCCATGTAAGAAGCAAAATATTGTTGAGCAGATTGCTCAACTCTTCTTTCAACATGTATGGGTCAATTTTGGGTTGCCCACATCCATTGTATCTGATCGAAACTCTCGATTCCTTGGAGAGTTTTAGACAAGTTTGTAGAAGATGATGGACACCAAACTAAAGAGGAGCACGACATTCCATCCACAAACCAATGAACAAACAAAGGTTGTCAATTGAACAATGATTCATTTGCTTCTAGGCTATTGCAGCGAACATCCCAGGTTGTGGTATGAGCAAATCCATTATCCGCAACATGCATACAACAAGAACATGTATTCATCTACTAAAAAGCTCACCATTTAAGACATGCTTTGGGTACCTACTGAAAGATCACTTAGATTTGGTCTTTGGGAAAGATGATGATTCCAATGAATGAAGTGATGAAGACAAAACATGCAAGTTCATTCAATGGATCCAAATGATTCATGAAGCAGTGCAAGAATACTTGGAAAAGAGTCAGGATCAATACAAAAAGCTTGACATGACAAACACCGAGTTGATCATTAGTTCTAGGTTGGAGACATGGTATGGCTCCATATTAGCAACGACAGGTTAAAGGGAGAAGGCGAGAAATTGAGGCGAAATAGATATGGTCCTTTCACCATCTTGGAGAAGGTTGGGAACAATGCTTATTGCCTTGATCTTCTAGCATATATACAAATGTATTACGTGGTTAATATTGAAAACTTGAAACTCTATGAACCACCTATGATCATGGATCTAGAGGAAAGTGGACACTTACCTTCAGTGGATGATATTTCCCCTCGAGTACTCGAACCTAAAGATATCATTTTAGAAAGGAGGACCAGGACTTCATGACGGGGAGACATGGAGTACCTTCGAGTGGGTTTTAAGGGCATGCATCCTAAAAATACACGATGGATTGAAAAGGATAAAGTGAGAGAGCAATTCCCTTACCTACCAGTGTTGATTGATAAGGTTTTTGGAGGCTCAAAAGCTTCTTAGTGGGGAGGAATGATCCACGAGGATCCCAAAAAGCTAAAAAAATTGAAGTCCACAAATCTTAGCGAAACCTAGCTCAAATTGAAGAGCTCATCATTTTGAATCTAATGATGTGAACAACACGTTAATCTGACACCGTATGTGAAAGTTATGACCAGCTAAATTTTTTGTCAAATCGTAATTTTTTTGTGAAAGTAGGCCCCCACACTGCCATGTGGCGCTCCCACAAGCTGCCATGTGGCAACCTTGTCAACAACCATGTCGGTGGGTAGGGAATCTCCCCGACCAATCAGGATGCGACACATGTGCATGACTAGGCATATTAAGTGGTCCAATCACTAGGCGCCATGTGACCCAATCACATGATGCCACGTGGCACAATGTGGTTGGCCAATCAAACTTGGTCAAACTTCACATCGGCGACTAGCAAGAGATAAGTTGGCAAATTGACTGATTTTGCGGAGGTTATGGTAATTTGGCAACCTATGTGTTCACTGTTGGTGGACAAACTAATATAGTTGGTGGGTCTCCAAGCTGGCTAATCTCGCCAACTCTAATGGTTCCACCAAACCAAAATCGAGCAAGTGGCTATATGTCAACGATGGTATGTCTATGTACTGGGTTGGTAGACTCACCAAACTTGACAGCCTAATCTACACTAAAAAACAAGGCAAGGTCGAGTTGTGGGGTTTGAACCCCTGACCTCCCACAATGAATGACTAAATATACCATTGCGTGATTGTTGGGGCAACGACCTGTGTGTTGATAACTATGCTGACCAAAATATATTTAAGTCGTATGTTGCCATTCAGATGGAGAGAGGGTCGATGGGTGGGGCAGGAACCATGAGTCCTGTGGAGAAATCTAGGACACTCAATGTTAACAACTTCTCTGCTTGATAATTGCTTGTGATATGCTTATTCCTCAATTACTTATGATCTTTACTTTGTTAGTTTATTAGTTTGTTCTTTTTCATCGACACAATTACCAAAATAAAGACAAGTGACACAAAATATAGGCTTCTCTAGCCAGGGACAAAACCTCTCACCTCTAGAGAGGAAAACCCGATAATTTTTTTTCTTCTAGATCTTCAATTGATAAGTGCCAAGACCATGACACTGACCCTTGACTCTTAGTATCCTCTTTTAATAACTTTGTCACCAACCTAGTCTTCCTTGTTCTTCCTTCTTGCTTCTTCTAGAGAAACTCTATCTCTACTTCTTATGGTGCACCTTCACAATTTACCTAGAGAATCTCGATCTTTATGTCTTCTTAGAGAAACTCAGTCTCCACTTCACTATTCCAGAGGATTCCTTCCTTTGCTATCCCAGAAGAAACTTATTCACATATCTCCCAGAAGATTCCTTCTTCGCTGCCCCAGAAGATATTGCTGCCTTAGAAGATTTTGTTGCCCCAGAAGAATCAACTTCGCTATCCCAGAAGAATCTACTTCATTGCTCTAGAAGATTCTACTTTGTTTGCCCCAGAAGATTCTTCCTTTGATACCCTAGAAGAGTGCCCTTTTACCTTAGAGAAAACCCTTTCTTACTACCTGCTTTTTCGCACTTCCTTCTACGCCTTTTCGCTGGAATTGAGTTCGATCTTGATGCTTAGAAGGGAGGTCGAGTTCCCCTACTTACACCCTTCTTATCTGGGTCTTTAGGCCGACTTGACAACTAGATGTACGCTAACTTGTTCTGGCAGCGTCTTTAATGTTTTGTTGACGGTGCTGGACTCGCTAACATGTTAGGTGATCTCCCTGGTAAGAAACCCCAACTAGATCTCAGACCATTTGTAGTAGGAGTCCCAGCAGTGGGTAGTACGGTGTCACCTTCACTGCAGTTATGCACAGAGGTAAGTAAGATGTCCTTGTTGGAAGCAAGGGTGTGACCTTGCAGCAAGTCAAGGAAGGTGCATGAAAGACTCTAACACACGGAAGGGGGGGAGAGTGTCCCCCTTAGAAACTTGTGATAGCATGCAACTTGAAAGGGAACACACGGGCAGAAAGACATCACGAGATGGAGAGCAGAATAACCGACAATCCAAAGTGATGGGTTATACCAACAACACACTTCAATCAAATTAATGCAAACACATACAAAATTATCCATACATACATGTGTAAATTACAACTAAATACGTCATTAAAGTAACCAGGATAACTGAACTACAATAACAACATATGCATGAAACGTGTTGGCTCTGTTATATTAAAAGAGTGAAAGATCCAATCATACATACAACCATGACAACCACTAGCCTCTATAGCGGAACATTACAGTGACTGTCGCCTGCTCCTCCAAAGAGATGTACTAGTTGTGCACTATGGAGAAGGCAAGGCTCGTTCCAGTACACTCCAAGCTTTTTGTAAATTATACCTATAGGAAGCTTGGCTCCCAAATTCCTGTACAATGAGTTATGAGGTTGTATAAATACCAACGGGTTGGGTGACCCTTGACATTCTCCTTTGTGACTCTTCACTTACCTTCATGGCTCTTCAACTTACACATGACTATTACATTCTACTATTGACACTTAGCCTTTCACTTTTACAACATGTTTACAATACAATCTGCACATGTACCCATGTGATACAAAAATGAGCTTGAGTAATCCATGCAAGACATTACTAAGACTCAGACAGTTGTGGGAAGACTAACTCTTCGACATCCTCTCGATGATCAATGGTGGCGAACTAATGCCAAACTTGGTAGTTCGTCATGGTGTCCGCGTACTCTGTGTGGCATCCTTCTGAAAGCGAACTCTTGGCTCCATTGTATCTGGGTACACTGATTTGGCACCTCTGTCCAACTCATCAGATAGCATGCACATCATGGTCTTGAGTGCAGCCAGACCAGCCACATACTAGTTCATAGCGTCTACGCTCATCTGCAAGTCTGCGCTAGTGACTATGCGCATCAACTGATCAAAGCATGTGTCCAACTCTAGTCGGACTTGGTTCTTTGTCTTCACCTTGGTGAGTGTGCCAATGGATGGGATCGCATGTGTGCACACAATGACATCCATGTTCCTGAACACTCGTGCATGTCAAGCCTGTAAGTTGGAGATGAGCCGTGGGAGTTCCTCATAGTTCCAGATCTGACTTAGATGCATGTCTTCAACTCCATTGCCTTTGGCTTCATCATCTTTGGCAAGTGAAATGGGGCTCCCTTGTACCTCATTGTCCATATTTGCATGTGATCAACAACAATGTGTATGTTTGACAAGATATGTGCTCTCCTAGCACAACGTTACTACCAACCGTTAAGATGGACAACTGACCTATCCATGACGACGAACCTGAAGTACAACTTTCACATGACTGTTTCGAGAGACAATACTTCATCAAGTATCGCTTTCCTCAACTCTGCTCTGGTGGACACTGTAACTTGCTCTTCTCCCTGCTTGGCCGCTTGTAACTCTTTAGCCATGCGCTTGTTCTCAGCTATCAAGAATCTAACACTCGCATTGGTCGCTTCGGCACATGCCTTTGTAGCGTCGGCTAACTCAGCTGGATGTCTGCACAAATCAGACACAATCACTTGTTCTTCAAACTACACAAGAGATACATGAACATTTAGAATGGGCACTTTGCGCGACTACACAACTCTATGTTGTGATTCGTCGAAAGATATGTTGTGCACATCTCCTTCCGGATCGTCCTCAAGGATTTAAGTGTCTTCTTGATCGCTTGGGACTTGCTCTGCTCCAGGATCTGGTGAAGTCGGTGGAGTCACCTCTTGGTTCTGAGGCATGAGGTCAATGTCTTGATAATTCCAGTTGAACCATATCTGTGTCCATTTGTTCAAACATTTGTTCAATATCCTTAGCAAAGTCCTACTCCTACGACTACTCACCCTGTTTGCGATGTGCCAGCTGTTCTGATGAATCAATAACCTATAGAGGCACAATTTCATCAATGTGTGCATGTTGCGCCTCTTGTTGTTCCTGTTCCTACTGCGCTTCCTTCTCTCCTGCGCAGCTCCTGTTCTTCCCTACGTTGCTGCTTCAACTCCTGCAACTCCTTTTCTGCTTCCTCCAATTTATGCTTCTCTCTCTGCCTTTGCACGATCCTTTTGTCGCATTGTCGCCTCTTCGCCTTAATCTCCAAAGCTAATTTCAACACAAGTGGATATGCCTTGAACTTGTAGCTATGTCCGCCTTTACGCTATCAACAACCTTCCTCTTGCCTTTTTCAAGCACAGGTCTGCTGCTGCTGATGATGTTGCTCTCTGAGATGCTGCTGCCTTTTGCACTGCTAACCACTCTACAGCCATTCTGACCCATTCATTGAGTCTTGAGAAGTATTAGCAGTATCTCCATGGGTCTTCCTTAGGCCAATGACACGCCCCGTGGATCCAAGGATGATACATTCTCACACAATGGTCCTTTACTAAGCAATGTGGATCATATGGATTGAAACTTCTGGTGCCGAAGGTGAATCTCTTGAATTCCTCCATCTTGGCCTCATACAACCCTATCCACAAAGGAAAAGTGGGCCAAGGTGCCTTCTTCTTCCTATGTAGTCTTGCTAACAATCTTGTCGAGATTTGGTTTGCAACCTCTTGCATGACCAGCTTATCCATGGAAAACTTCGACAAAACATGCAGAACCTTCTCTGTTGTACATCCGGATGAAGGTGCCAAGGGGTGAGGCATACCAATCTTCTATATCAATTAATACCTCCATCGCTGCCTGCGACATGCAAGGCAGATCCTGCTCAAAGATCATCATGTACACTGGGGTGACGAAGTGGCCTAAGAGTTGCATGATAACTCCATAGAAGTTGCATTCGGAGAACAACTTGCAATAAGTGTGCACAGAGGTCTCTGAAGGTGTCCATGCCCAACCCAAGCTTGGGAATTGTTGACAGGTAGATATTGCATCATGTATGTAAGCGGGCATGAAAATCTTTGCTTGCTGACCCTTCGGGCGGATTTCAGGCTCCTGTTACTTGTTCCTTCAATCGAAGAGCCAACATGTTGAACTAGTTAAAAGCTCTCCTTTTGTTCGCCCACTGATCCAACACAATCACCCAACTTTGCAGGAATGTTTTTGTAGTCTCTTAACCGTATAAGCGGCATGCGAAGATGACCAAGAGATGATAAGACTTCTGCAGTATCCTCGTCTTGTACACTTGATTGGGTGTTGTCCGGAACTTAGATGACTCTCTCACCTAGCTCTTCAAGATGTCTCCTGAGTTTGCATTGCTGCTAGGTCTGGTGAAGAGTGTATCCATCATGATCACTAGTTACAACAAGTGATACAACACCTAAAAGTTTTTTGCCCTAAAGGTAGCAAGTTTTGTTCCACTGGCACTGCTCAATACCATTGTCTATGGATCAGTATATGAGACAATCTAGTGGATCATGTCCATGCATGGAAACGCAGGATACCTACATGAAATCCGGTACAAGCCAGACTTGTGTATGTTGACATAGACTTTGCAGTCCTCTAGATTCTCCTCAAATGTCCTTGAAAATATGTCATTGATGTCCTGCCATTTCATTTTGATCTCCTTTTCTATGAACAACTTAGTGTCTTCATAGATGGGCAAGCTCATAGACACTTGCTCGACCACATCTCTTGTCGCACTCTCAATGGTGTCCTTTGACCCTACTCTTTTGGAATCCATTGTACTTGTACTGTTGAGAGACGGATGAACACTTGTGATACCTGGAGACAGAGCAACACTCATGGCAAGCAAACTGTCAGTTGAAAACCAAAAGCAACTTGAGTACTAACATGCAACACACTTGGGTGACTGACTGGAAGGTTTGCGCAATTTTCACAGGGAGGCTAGGAGATTGATTGCCAGAACTACGCAAAACATAGTTTGGACTGTCAATGGGTTGACTGGCTGCTGAAACTGCATAGAGCACAGTCCAGCTTGGCCTGTTGTTGACTAAACCTACGCAATGCCCAGTTTCAGTTGACTTGATTGCAACCCAGTCAAACTGCATCTGTGCAATTCCGGGGGCCACAGGGGCACTGCCTCTTAGAATTGCATAGACCTAGCTTGGGAGGCTAGTGTGAGGAAAGCTCTACGCAATTCTTGGGATGAAGGCAAGGCCTTCCATCCCATAATGCGCATTGCAAGTTGGGCAACGCAAGGTCCGAGCCAAGGCAACGAAGACCTGCCGACGGGCAACTAAAAAATGGTAAAGGTTGAATGCATGTGTGAAGATGAGTGTAGAAATGAGTGAATAAACATGCATGTAATCAGTGAGTGCAAGATTCAATAAATGGGATAACAAGTAAGTGTGTGAAGTGAGTCGCTGCGATAACGACTTGTCAGTGCAAAAACAATGTCATGCAAGCGACATCAATGAGATGCAATGAAAAACTTGAAACGTTGCTTCTAGAAGCTAACATGTATTAAAACGACATCAAGCGTTCAACAAAACCAAGCAAACAATACTCACAGAAAACGAAATACAAAAAGCGACATAAAATTAACAAAATACATGAAAAGCATATTTACCTGGAAAAAGCTGAGCTGAGTGTGTTGAATGCTCCTAGATGCGATGGGGAATGCCAAAGCTCCAAGATCGAAGTGAAGAATGAGTACTGAGGCATCGAATAAATATTTTTGATAAGATTGAGACTTATAATGTGTATGCCACAAATTTAGGAAAAAAACGACACTTGGCAGGAGGTTTCTAAAGCAACTTTTGCATGTAACTCCCAAATGCTAAAAATAGATCCCTAAAATCTAGATATGCTTTTTGCTTTTTTGTTTTTTTGGGAAAAATAAGCCCATGCATGCAAAGCAAGATTGGTCAGTCCTGGAGGGAACCGATTAACTTGGGAGCACGTGCAACGGACTGCAAGCCTCTGGATGACTTTTGTGCAGTTTTCGGGTTGAGTGGCTCTGGTTGCCCCTCAGGCTCTACGCAATTTCTGAACTGAAGCCAAGGCTGTCAACTAGATATGTGCAAATTTTGAGAGCAAGCCTAGTGATGGGCTGCTCTACGCAATTTTAAGAGGGAAGGTAGTTTGCCTGCTCTGCGCAATTATAGAAAGCAGCAGGCTGCCTTGATGCTTTGCACAATTATGGAGAGCAAGGTTGGTTGCCTTCTAGTTCTGTGCAATTCTGCAAGTGAGCACATGAGCTGGTTGAAGACCAAGTCATGGGATGTCATCTTACGGGTGAAAGGCAAACAAGCTAGCAAACACAAGTTGATAAGCCAAGAGACTCAACTGAAAGCATATGTATTTGTCATTGCAAGACATGCTGCTAAGGATGGTTGGTAGGGAGCCTCCAAAACGAAGTTAAGGAAAATTTTTGAAGGAGTGTTGTAGCCACTACAACACTTGGCAACAAACAGGTAGAACTCCAGCTCTCTAAATGGACCTTGTTCCATGAAAAGCAAGTCTAACTCCTCTGGAAGTATTTTTCGATTCGTAGGTCATCATGGTTTCCACAATAGTTTGAGTGAAAAATGGAGCGCCTGCCATGCTCTTGATGAGTCAGCACACATTCCAAGAAATATGATTGTCAGAGTTTAAGTTTCATCTCTATTGTTGCTCTGCTGCTAGCAGACCTAGACAATGCTCCGACAGATTCACACAAGAACAGAAGCATCGTTCTGTTGCCAGCGAGCCTGGTCAGTACCCCAATGGAGTTACTTGCATCACCGCTCTGCGCAAGAAGCTTTTCTCTTCTTTCGCCTTTTTTTTTTCAAAATTTTCATTTTTTCATCTTTTCAAAAACTGTGCATAAGCACTTATTTATTTCAAAGGCGGAAGAGGGATCCCAACTTGTTAAGAGCAGACGAGGTTGTTCCTTCAGAGAAGTATGTTATGTATACCTCTGATAAACTTGTTAAGGTTCCCCCCCTCACCTTACTCTACTTGATTGAACTAACAAGGATTAACCCAAAACAATCGACTAGAGTAGGTGGTACTAGTTAGCGCGCAAGTGTTGTGTTTTCACCAAGCTTCACTTCGAACATAACGTATTATCCATTGGTGTATCATTGATTGAAGATAAAAAGTTTTGCATAAAGAGAGAGAACAACATATAACCAAGTGTTGATGGTTGGACAAGTCCTCTTGTACTTTACCCTGCTTGTCTCAAGAGTTGTACATGGTTTCATGCGAAACTAATCTACTTGTGTAAATAGACAAACAAAACAATAAAGCAAAGAGCAGAAGCAAATGCGAAAGCAAAGCAAGTAGGCAAACAAACAAAGAAACAAAGAAAGAAAGCAAATATGAATGCAAGAAAACACTACTACTCCTAAGCTAACGGTGCATGGGTCTGATCACGTGAAGTGATATTTCCAATGCAGCCACCGACACATTGGTTGATCCATGTTGGTGAAGGCATGGTTTGCGAAAAACACAGTCAAGTGAACCAGCAAACATGAAAGATATAACAATGAAGACAAACACACTTCGAGTTTAAATGCGTCCATAGAAAAGAAAAGAATGAAAGCACACGACAAGCACTCTATGGACTTACAATGGTATTGTGATACATTGCGTGCAGATGATAAGCATATGCACTCTCTTGATTGTGACAAGCAAACAAACGTGAGAAAAAGAGATAACTTACATCTTGCAAGTGTGCTTGTTGTGTATGATTCCTCCAATGCATGAGCGATGGGATCATGTGATTCGAGTGGAGGAAACGAAATTCGTGTGTTGGATTGATCTTCAATGTATACAGGTGAGTGATGAGGAGCCTTGGGTAGTTCAACAATTTCCTAATCGAAAGTGAAACTAACCTCAGGATAGCGAGAGCCTGAAGTGCCTCGACAGTCTGTGGGGTTTCGACTTCGTCGACAGATAGATCATCATAAACAGGTGGCTTTGAAAGATAAAAAACGATTGAACCAACATCATGATCGAATACAAGAGTAAATAGATCATGACAACAACGATTAGAAAAATCAATGAGTTCATCGGCATCCTCATGATCTGATAAATCAAATAGAGTGTTAGATGAGAAGCAAGAATGTTCACCCTCTGCATTTTCGGAAAAGTAGATGAAAAATCAAGTGGATTTTCAGTGAAGAATTTGTCCTCTTTGTTGTTAAATGATGGACTGACATCCAGTGTGTTCTGCAAATGATCAGAAGTAGATGCATCTGTGGATGAATTTACACAAGGAAAATAAGATATAACAGAATCACCAAAGATGCCAGGAAAAAGCGAAAGAGGTGCGAACATAAGGAGGTCATCCTTCACCGTAGATTGATGTTCAGATTCCTAGTAATACTCATCATAAATGACATTGCCAGTTGGTTGTGCAACATCAACTCCGTCAATGGCTCTATCCTCATTCACAACAGGTGTAGAGTCTGGAACGAAAGAACACAAGACAATGCAATCTGAAGGATCAACAGAATGCAGAGACAAAGGCTGAGGTAACAAGCGCATATGACAACCCATGGGCTTCCCAACCAAATTTGCACAGAAATTAAGAGTAGTGATGGTGGAAGCATGTACCAGCGGAATAAACATGTGTGCACCCTCTCCCACATCACTTTGTGGGGGTGGAGTTGTTTGATGAGGGGATGACGAACAATCACTTGTAACATCAACTGTGTCCGCTTGTGATTGCGAAACTCCATCACCGAAGTATGTTGAGCGGGGTTTGAACTTTTTCTTCACCTTGGGACAAATTAATTTGTGACGGCAATATTCAAATTTGTCCATAAGATATTCGAATTTCATTTGACTTTTCAGAGCTTCAAACACGAGTAAATGGAAGTGCTTCTAAAAATCCATAGGTGATTCATGCAGGGCCTTCCGTTGTTTTAACATTTTTTTGTCAAGATCTTTAGGATCAAAATGATGGAAAACATATTTGATTAGATCACTGAACTTTTTAAATGAGTGCATGCAATTGGGAGGCAGGTTGCGGCACCATCGTTCTAGGGATTCGTGAAGTGTGTATGCAAGCAACATGTTGACCTCTACGCCATCAAACTCTTCCTCATTCCCCAAGAATGCAAGGAAGTCATGTAAGTGCTCAGGCTAGGCCACTTCACCTTCACTATCATATGTGATTTCGGACAAGTCATTAAAGAAATCCTTCGTGACTTCAAACAGATGTGCATTGAATAGACATCGCGGAGGGTTAACTAAAACAATATCCATGATAGATGTGCTAAGATACAAAACAGGATGTGAGGACTAAGCTTGTCATCTAGCCCTCCTTCTAGCGCCAGAAATGTTGACGGCGTTGGATCCACCAACATGTCAGGGGATTTCCCCGTAAGAAGTCCCAACTAGACCTTAGATCGTTTGTAGTAGGATTCTCAACAGTGAGTAGTACGATATCACCTTGACTATGGTTGTGCGCAAAGGTAAGTAATATGTCCTTGTT
>APFE030923185.1:22599-59954 GCA_000404065.3 Pinus taeda | reverse complement strand
GTTAGTGGCTTTATCAAGGATCATTGAATTAAAGTCGCAATTCAAATCCAATCTCTTGATCCCTCTTTTCCCACCTCGCTTGGTCAAGGCCTTTTGTTTGAAGTTTCATCCCAAACCATTGACCTTTTTTGGGTCCTTTGGGTTTTCTTTGTGGTCACGCAACCTAGTCACTCAAATTTCACAAGGATTGCTTGGAAACCGTATTCTTCTAGGATTCTTTTGTCTAGGGAACTTCACATCAAGAAATACCCCGCATCCCTAGGTCTAGGTCTCGTTCTATCCCTTCTTGGAGAGTCATTCATCTTTCTTCAAAAGAAAACAATCCCCATCATTAGAGTCTCTACTTTGAAAAGACTTGTGAAATCACTATTCATACACCATCGATATATTTCTCCTAGTGGTTTCTCTAATAACGAGACTGCTACCATCGGTGAAAGTTCATAAAAATTAGGGAGATTTAATTGAGGTGACAATGGGATATTGCTCCATTATTGTTAGTTGACCTAGTAGTTTCTCTATAGGAATCACTCCTAGGACCCCTGCTAGTTTAAGCAGTAACAAGCTCCAAAATTGAATAAGGAAAATTTTTGGAGGGTCGTTGTCACAACAACAGCAATTAGGTAGATTTATGAGAGTAATATTGAACATCATCCTCATTCTCTTTTATATAATTTTGGACTAATTTTGTTTTTCAATCTACATGAAAATGTTACTTTCTTGGCCTCTACTTGAGAAGTAGATCCCTTGTGGGCATGTCTAATTTTGGCATAAATGTAATGGAATTGATTTTATGATGTCAATTAAAAGATGCTTAATACCTGAATAAACCAACATCATGTTAACTGATTCATGCGATGATGATTACAATTAAAAATCAATTCACTACACGCATCATAATTATATGAAATTTATAAGAGTCAATATATTGATGTTAACACAATTTTTTTTCTAGAATTAAGGCTAAAAATAATACGAAGGGTTTTAGTCAAAATTAATGTCATAATAAACGTTTTTTTTACCCTATGTTTAGTAGTGGGTAAAATAAATTCCATTTAGTGGAAAGGTATAATGATTTTATTACAAGCTCATGATTTTGCAATTACTTGGGATTATGAAAACATGAAGGTATTGCCCAAAAATTTGGCAAGCTTCATATTTATAGAAAATATAATTCTTTTCCAATTAGACAATGTCAAAGCAAATGAATCATGCTCTTATGTATACAATAAAATAAAAAATTACAAAAAATTTGATTGATAGTTTCTCCATTAATCATTGAATTGGTTTTCCCATTAGTTTTTTTTTAATTTTAGATTAACATGTTCTTTTCTTAGAACACTTACTTCAAAGATCCATATTACGCTGATTTTCAATTTATTCCATTTCCAATAGCAACCACATAAGACATTATCATATTGATAGTAACTGAAGAAAGAACATAAGGAAATATACAAAATACACGCCAAGGCAAGAGAACACAAGGATATGGCACAAGCCATGGAAAATACCTCAAGACGAGGAAAACCCTAGATTAATTCATCTTATTATTAATATTGAATGTTCAACAGAGAGAGAAAGTACAATAATTTAAAGTCAAAATGAATTGACAATTTGAAGATCCAATATGACTTCCCTTAGACAAGTGAATAGCCCAAATCTGCAATATCATCATTCTGTCAACAATAGTCAGCCTAGATCTGGTTAGGGTTTCTTACAATCCACTATTGTTTCATTCAATTGATCCAAAAACCCTCCTTTCAACTACGACTTCCTTGGCAAGTAAGATGTTGCCCATCACTAGCCCTTAGAACTAATCCAAACCCAAGATAGGCTTCTCGACCCCTCTGTCTATGCTGGTGCAAACTTGCAGACCTACCCAGAGTAATAACTCTGAAGTGCAGTCACACAAAGGGAAAAATTGTTCCTCAATTTGACCATAGATCATCCAAGAGAGAATACCCAAACTTGGCCTAACTTTCTGTGGTTGAATTCAGACCTGTCATGACAGGGTTACTTATACAAGCTGCCCAGAGATTTCCTCAAGTCTTGCGGCTATCTAACTAAAGAATCTCAAGAATAGTTGCTAAGGAAAAATCCAAAACAGATAGCCCTTCATCCTCCTCAAGAACTTGGCTACCTCAGACATAAATTGGAGCACTTTAATGTATTAAATGAGGTTGAAGGCGCCTCTATATATACAAATTGTTGGGGGTCTAGTGACATGACCATTGAGCTTTATGATGATGAGGCTGACCTTGACAATCAACACATGTGTGGGCATAAATTAAAAAACACACTTCTGCTTGTCCGTTGTTCTTTAGGTCGATTTTGTCCTCTTGAAAAGAGGAGTTCAATGCAATAATCATCTCCAACAGACGAGCTTCACAATGGTGAAATTTGGCCCTAGTTTCCAATTTTAACATTATTGTCCCTATGGAAGGGGATAAATTGAGAGTATGTGCAAACTATAGATAAATTAACAAAGCCACTGAGCAAGGCCATTTCCATTTGTCATTTATTGATCCTGTACTAGATGCATTGTTTGGAAAGAAAACAAATATTCTCTTCATGGATTTAGTGACTATAACCAGATTCACATCACCCTAGAAGATCAAGACAAAACAATATTTACATTCCTTTGGGATACATTTACTTATAATGTTCTTCCTTTGGGGTTATGAAATGCTTAATAAAACATTCCAATGAATTAATTTAAACATATTTTTAGATATGGTTTAATAAAATATAGGAATTTTTAAGGATGGATGCATTATCCATGAAAACATTTTTAAGGAAATCTTAGCCAATATAAAAAGGTTTTGTAACATTGTCAAGACATGAATTTATTGAGCCACGAAAAAAATGCTTAATGTTAATGAACGAATGAATGTTTTAGGGAATCATATATCATATTCTAGTAATGACATTGATCCTAAAAAGTAATCATCCATCATGGATTACCCATGCCTAAAAAAAATAATATTTGCAACCTTTTTGGTCATGCAAGATACTATGGAATGAATTTTATGTTCGAATTATGGTGCTCATGGTCTTGACTAGCTGATGTTGGCATTAGTTTCATGATGGCAGCTAACATATGTTGGCATTGATGTCAACCCTATAATGTGTTGAAGAATGTGTTATCCATGATAACCTAGGAATAGTTTGTTAAGTCTGTTGGTTAAGTTAATTAGGGTTTTTTTTTTAAATTTTCTCAAAATGAAGTTCATGATCATAGGGATTTTGGTCATCATGACATGATGTGGGGTCCATCTAAGTTCAGATAACGTCAATCATAAAATTTCAAAGTTCCAATCTTTCATATGTGTTGGGTCTATTTGTTTATAATTGAAATTTGTCGATTTTATAGAAATCCGTAGCAACTCCAGTTATGTATAGTGGGTATTTGCTACAAAATTTCTTGATACTTCTATATTTTTGAACACCTTTCTTGCTACGAAATTGCGATAAACTACACAACTGGGCATAATAGTGAAGTAATGGTTCTTTAAGTTTAAAGGCTGTGATTGGTCAGTTTTGTGATGGGTCATGATTACACTTTATCACTTTTTGTCCATTTTCCCTATATATTAACACCACATAGCTTCTTGCTACTAACTCTCCCTTTCGTATTTTACTTTGGAGCCATAAGCTTCACGCTGTCAAAGAATTGTCTTGTTGTCTCTCACACCAACCTAGCTTTCATACAGGTCTTGCTGTCTCTAGGTTAAGGTTCACTGATGTCTAGTTGTCTCTAGTTTGATTTGCCAGTGATGAGGAGGAACCTTACGTGTTGCAGCCATGGCACACAGGAAACAATATAAAGGAGGATCAGTGGTATGTTATGAGCCTGTGGACATGAAAATGTTGGAGGAAGATCTTACCTTTGTTCACGCATTTGCGAGTGTGGGATGCCTACATTTTTGTCAAAAGCTACAGGGTTTCCATGTGCAAATTGCTAAAGATTTTGTTGTGAATTTCATTGGAACAAAAACAAAATTCGGTCTTCTAAACTTTGCAGTGTCACCTGATACAATTGCCCATGCTACAAAAATCCCTAGTTCAGGAGAGGTATGGTTTAAAGTCCAGAAGATCAAGCTGCAAAACTGTGATGAATTTCTCAAAGAAGAACACACAGGTATTGATACGATTGCAGGCATTCCTAGAACTTGCCTTAAAGAATATTGCCCCAAGCTCTTGATGGTTGTTCAGAAGTAATTCACATGTGAAGGTAGATTCATTATGCTGTATCAATATCATTTCAGTTTGTTACTTCATTTCACTAGTAAGCAACCTCTAGGCATTCCATTTTATTTGTTTAGAATTTTGGGAAAAATGGCAAACAAGGTTCAAGTCAAACCTGATGCAAGTGACACCTCTGTTTTTCATCATGTCCTTATTAAACTGTTGGTTGTAGAAGAGCTAAATAAGTGAAACAAATTTTGGCTTACCTTCCTATTCTTAAGTGGATATGAATTAAATGTTGCCACCCCCTCTAGGAGAACTCGAAAATCTAAATCCACAACCCCTAAAAAAGAGCAGCAACCAGTGGCAGAGCAACAACCAGTGGTGGGGCAACCTGTAGTAGAGTATTCCACAAGAATAAAAAGGAGGATGACCAGAAGATAGAGTAGAGAACAGAGTACAAAGAAGGGAAAGCTAACTGACATCCTAGAGGCTATTGAGATTGAAGAAAGCCCAATTGAGCAGCCTAAAGAAGTGACCAAAACTGAAACCAAGAAGAAAAGAAAAAGGACTAAGAAGTTAGACTTTACACAAGGAGAACATGGTTTCATTTTCAGGCCAAGGAAACCTGTCACAAGGTCAATGCAACGAGTTGAAAAGATGTCAGAAGTACCTTTGGATAAAAAAGAACCATCATAGAAAAAGAGAGGCAAGGAGGTTGTACAAGGAAAATGTGAAATAGAGGTTTTGTAGGAACAATTAAGAGAATCTAGACAAGAAGTTATCAAATCCAAACTCGAGTTTGAAGAATGGAAAAAAGAAGTGTCAAATCAGATACATTTTTATGATGAAATTGCATATAAATCCAAAAAGATGATAAAGAGGACTTTGCCTTTGCACATGATGTTGAAGCACATGTATAAAAGGAATAGTTGGCTACAAGCAGACATGAAAAGCTGACAGGGACAAGTCACATCACTAGAAACTCAAATTGAAATGATCAAGTTTGAACTCAAAAAGAGAAATCTCAAGATCTTTGATGAAGTAGATGATACTCCTTGAAAATGGTTAATTTTCCAATTTTGTTTTCACTATACTTAAACTAGTAAACTCAACTTTATATATAGTGAACATGGACTTAGGAGTAATAAGGAGGCATTAGAAACCATGGAAATTCAAAAAACTCAGAATTTTGAAATTTCGTAGCAACTTCCCATAATGAAGCTGAAAATTTGCTATGAAAATGTTGTATCTTTTCATGGAGGAGAAGGCGAACTTAAAATACAACAAAGAAAGTTTTGAAGGTATGTATTTAGCTTAAAAACATCAAGGAAAACCTCAGAACTTTCAAAAAGAGCAAAGGGGTAGCAGAAGGGTGTTTTTGAAATTGATACTAAAGTTTGCTATGAAACTACTGAAGACTCTAATTTTTGCTATGAAACTGTCAAAAACTTTGTTTTTCTGCCTTTTTTGAAGTTTTTGAACATCAAGCATCCAAGCTCCAGATGGATTACAGGTCATGAAGGGTGTCTATATCAACTCCTATTTTTCAAGAAAATAGGTTAGTAAGCGAACCAGGTGTCCACGTGGAAATGAGACATATCATCAACTCCAACATATTCAGAAAATTAGTTTGGTTCAAGAAGCTTCATCAAACAGAATTCGATTGAGTTCATTTATGGTGGAAGAGTCCTAGTTGTATTCAAATTATGTAAAACATAAATTCCTAAGATTTCTCAATAGATGTCAAGTAGGATAATGTTTCAAGGATAAGGTTTCAAAATTGTTTGATCGAATCTAGCCCAAGTGGCAGATTTTTGTAACAAATGATATGATGGTGGTCTTATTCTATATATTTGTAGATCCTCGACTCTAAAAGGGTTGATCGATAATGTGAAGAAAATACCTTATGTAATATTTTGATCCCGTTAATATAAAATTTGCAGCAACTCTGTTTCTGTATTTGAGATTCATGTCATGGCTTTCATGTGTTTCTTACCATGTTGTTTCTATTTTACATCGTATTTTGATTACTTGGAAATCTTGTTAAATTGCTCCAATTTCCTTCATTTACTATGTATGAATGCGAATGTTAATTTGATATTAGTTTTAAATCCAGTGATGCCTCAACTTCCATTAAACATTGTTGTTGGCCATAATTTTCTTTAATTTGACTCCATGCCCATTGGTGGTAGTCATCACATTTTCCTTCACCTATAAAACCACTTAAAAAGAAATCAGAGTTAGTCATATGTAGTTTGAGTTGTTTCAAATGAATTTGATAAGTATTTGAGAGAGCCCTCTCAGATTGGAAGGGCTAACATCCAGTCCAAGTGGTCTGAAATAGTTATGTTGGGTTGAAGGTTGACACAACCCAACTCTATTAGCTCAGTGATAACAGAATGTAACTAAGTTCAGACTTCATAAATTCTATTTGAGTCACAATGAAATGTATTTATCAAAATAATGAAAAAGATTTTTTCATTATTATTAATATGACTTATTAAAGCATGGGTTTCATGCTTAGGTCATCATGTTTCAGGTTGAAGTCCCCATTGAGGATTTATATGTTTTATTCTATAATTAGAGTCATTTTCCATTTAAAGATACCCTTCTTGGGCTTTCGAATCATGTAAAAATATTTATTATTGAGTCAAATAAGTCATTTGTCACCTCCACATCAAGTCGGCCTGAAGGAGATCAAGTCAGCCTCAAATAGGGTAATTCGACCTCACCAAAAGCCTATATATACAAGCAGTTTGAATTTATTTGGAGCAATCACACTCACAAGTTCGATATCTGAGAAAAAAAGAGAGCAGAAAAAGTGTGAAGTTGCTAGAAGAAGGAAGATTGAAGTTTTTGGGGTTGTCTCTTTCTCACTTGTGTGTATTTACTAGGATATTTGCTAGAAGGACGAAGATACTGTTGTGTTGAAGTTGTTGTTGGGCTCACTGCTAGGTCATAGTTGTGGTTGGGCTAACTGTTCGGTCGAAATTGTTATTGGGCTAACTGTTGGGTCGAAGTTGTTGTTGGGCTAACTACTGGGCCGAATTTGTTGTTGGATCGAAGTTCTGTTAAGTTGTTTCTACTAGGTCAAAGTTATTATCGAAAGGATTATCATCTACAGAAGAAATAGAAGGTTGACTTGATGTGGAGGAAGTTTGTGTCTAGGTCAAGAGTCTTGGATCATCTCGTGAAATTATTAAGGAAAAGTTGTTGACTGGTTTTTCCCCTAGATAGGGGTTTTTACCTGGATGTCGCCTACATCTGGTGTTTGTGATATTTGTGTTATTGTTTTGGTAATTTCTTGATGAACTAAAAGATAAAAAAGGAACATAATAAAAACATAAGAATATCACAAGTAATTATCTATATAAAGAAAATATTTTTGCCTTTCTAATTTTCTAACATGGTATCAGAGCTAAGGTGAAGAAGAAGGAAAAAGGCAGCTCAAATATCTAATGATAGGAGAATAAGGAGTCTTAAGAATTTGAATAAGGGTCTTGAAGAAAAGGGATCATATAAGGAGATAAGCCTACTATCTCCAAGAACCATGTCTAACTCATTGAAGGAAGAAAGCAAATTAGAAGGAGCCTCCAATTATAGGGCATGGAAAAAGAGGATAGATCTCATCCTCAAGAAGAATAAAGTCTTGGATCTAGTCAAAGGAAAAGTAAAGAAGCCTACAGATGAATCAAGTGAAGTAGAGAAAGCAAAGTTTAGAGAAGAAGATATTTCGAAGGATACTTCTACATTCAAACAATTATGGAATGCTTTCAATCAAGAAGAAGTCCAAATTTCTCTAGTAAGAAACAAAGAGAATGAAGAAGAGAAAGTTTCAAATGCCTGTTATGCTCATCACAAGAACAAATGACCATTCAATAAGTCCAAAGGGCATAGAAGGAAGATAGACCTATCCAAAATTGAAGACTACAATTCTCACAATATGGGTCACTACAAAAGTGATTGTCTTGAGAATCCAAGAAATAAGAAGAGAGAAAGGGAACATGAAAGTGTTGTTGATGAAGGACCACCAATGAAGAAAAAGAAGGAAGAATCCGAGGTAAAAGATTTATTTTCTAGGGACTCCTATGGGCTATATCCTTCTACTCTAAGTTTTTGAATTGTTTTGTATTCTTGATGCTTAGTACTTATAAGTTTAACATGCTTTGGAAAAACATTGTTGAATTGCTTTGTTAAAGTTATAGGTATCCCTCGAGATTGGATTAAGAGGGAACCCTCACCATTTTCCAAAGATAAGTATCTTACTCATTGTATTATCTTTCATATTTGGTTTTCCTTTTCTTATCTAGATGTGTTTACACTAGATGCTAATAACATTTCTTTTATATTTTCCTTGTTTAGGAAAAGCTTGCTGATATGCTCAAGGGCAATGGAGAAGATCTCACAAGACAAAGTAATGTAATTTATTTCCTATAAGGTTTGTCTAGAAAGCAACTAAAAGTTATGTCTTAGACCTAAGTTGTGATTCATTCATTCGAATAAATATGTTTTACATTACTAACAAGTGTTATGTCTAGGACCTTTGAATCATAGAGATTCTTGTTTGGGAGATTAATCATTAGATTGAATCTACCCTTATTAAAATAATTATGTTTGTAGAACCCTAATTGGTTTTTTGTAAAACCATAACCTAAGGGTATGTCAATGTTAATGTGAAAAACCCTAGTCTACTTAGGGTTATTGATGAAATCTAGAAAATACTATTCTTTTGATGTTTGGGGTTTTGATGGTAACATCATGTTTGGATTTTTAGTATTGTTATGGAAACTCTAGTCCTTTAGGGGTTGGATGGTAATGTGTTCCTAGACCTTGAGGTTTTGGTAAATTAGGGTTTATGAGTAAAACCCTTGTGTATTCAGAGTTAGCTCCCACGAATGAAACCGTAGGTGTATGTTTGTCTATCTGATCAAAACCCTAGCCTAATCGAGATTGTTATATGCATAACTTTAAATGTATTGATATTTTTGTTTTGGATTTTCCTATATGTGTTATGATATGCTTGTGCATGATTATCCTAGATATGTATTTGTGCTAACCTATTTGTTGATAAATTCTAGGGTTTGTAACTAAGCTCTAGTCGAAGTTTGATATTCTAGGATATGATGATAATGTTTCCATTATGACGATAAAATATAGAGTTCACTACAAACCCTAGTAGAGTTTATTCATTTGGATGAAAACTTAGATTGTGTTGTTTGGTTTTGATTGTTGTCATCTAAGGCTTAATGTCCCATGTATGGAATCTAGGGTTTGCGTTAAATCCTAATAGAAGTCTAACATATGAGTTCTAAAGTTGTTTGATGCATTGTATAACTATACTTGTTTGAATTGCTTCTAGGGTTTGCAATATATTATAGTAGAGTATGTCATATCCCTGGAAGATATATTGAGACCCTAGATATAATGAGACTAATATCTTGATTGAGTTATTGATGTAATCTAGGGGTTATAAACTAACCTGAGAAAAAGAAGTTGAAGTACAAAAGTACGTGTCTCTTGTTGATTATGAACATAACTAAGTTTTAGTATTTTGATATCTAAAGTCTAAATGCTTCCATTGTTATATGATTATGATATAGTTAACCTCGTTCTTCTATATATAGTTGGTTGTACTTATTATCTAAGTTGTGCAAGTACATAAACTTCAAGATGATGAAAATGTTCGTCGATTTGATAAGCATGATAAAGGAATATATGTGAATGATGATGATCAAGATAAGAAGGATGGAAGCCATGAAAGATTATCTGATGCCATAAAGAAGAAGTTGATCTCCCTAAGTTAAGAGGGCGCATGGATAAAGAAAATAGTATGTCTCCCGAGTTGAGATGGAGGGCATATTGTAGTCATGATGGATACCTTGAAGAAGAAATTAGAGAATGCATATATAGGTGCTGCTGAAAGAAGGAAAGCAGGTTTTGGTTGCTGCATGAGAAGTAGGAAATGAAGTTGAATGATTGAAGAAACATTTGTCAAGATTTGTTTGGGAAGCCTCTAAGTCCTACTATGATGAATTTTGAGGCAACATCAAAAAGTTAGAAGATCCCGAAGGTTTGTGTTTACTCATAAGTATATGGAAAATTTTTAATAAATGGGGTTACCACTGTACAAATAAATATCACTAAATATTTTTTGAAAAACATGCTTGAGGTTAGAGAGATTTGATGTGTTGAGGCATTATATGTGTAAAATGCATGGGAGGACATCTGGACGACATACGTTTGATGTCTAGATCTCGAAGAGGGAGGGTGGCATTGGTCATGGAGATCTGACCTTGGATACACACCTAGATCCTTGGGTTGATGGTTAAAAAGTAAGCTTGATGGTACCTAGACTAGCTGAAAGCTTTAGTCCATCTTAGTCCCACCCAAATATATTTCCTTGGTCAAGAATCTAGTCTGTGGCACCGTAAGTGCGTAAACACTTCATGTATTTTGAGATCTTCCATGTACTTGTATATGTAACTATGAATACCTCCCTAGTTAAGAGAAAGTGTTGAAGAATGTAGCTAGGCTCAGTCTTCATAAATTGCATTTGAGTCACAATGAAATGTATTTATCAAAAGACCGAAAAAGAAATTATTATTATTAATATGACTTATTAAAGCATGGGTTTCATGCTTGGGTCATCGTGTTTTAGGTCAAAGTCCCCATTGAGGACTTTTAGGTTTTTTTTCTGTCTTCTGTTTTTGTTTTTTTTTTGTTCTTTTGAGCCATTAGAGTCATTTTCTGTTCAAGGAGACCCTTCTTGGGCTTTCAAACCATGTAAAAGTATTTATCAGTGAGTCAAATAAGTCATTTGTCACCTCCACATCAAGTGAGCCTCAAGGAGATCAAGTTGGCCTCAAATAAGGTAATTCGACCTCACCAGAAGCCTTTATATACAAGAAGTTCGAATTCATTTGGAGCACTCAAATTCACAAGTTCGACATCTAAGAAAAAAATGAGAGCAGAAAAAGTGCGAAGTTGTTGGAAGAAGGAAGATCGAAGTTTCTGGGTTTGCCTCTCTCTCACTTTGTGTGGATTTAATGAGATATTTGCTGGAAGGACGAAGATACTGCTAGGTAGAAGTTGTTGTTGGGTCAAAGTTGTTGATGGGCTAACTGTTGGGTCGAAGTTGTTGATGGGCTAACTGTTGGGTCGAAGCTATTGTTGGATCAAAGTTCTGTTACAAGTTGTTGCTGCTAGTTCTAAGTTAATATTAAAAGGGTTATCATCTACAAAAGAAAGAAAATGCTGACTTGATGTGCAGGAAGTCTGTGTCTAGGTCAAGAGTCTTGGATCATCTTGTGAAATTAATAAGGAAGAGTTATTGATTGGGTTTTCCATTAGATAGGGTTTTTCCCTGGTTGTCCACCTACATTTGGTGTATATGATCTTTGTGCTATTGTTTTGGTAATTGCTTGATGAACTAAAAGATAGTAGACGAACATAAGAAAAACATAAGAATATCACAAGTAATTATCGATATAAAGAAAATCTTTCCGCCTTTCTGATTTTCTAACATAATGATCTAACTAAAGAGTTGATGCCATCCTCGTAGGTGAATGTTTTGGTTACATTTGGTTATGTTGTTATTGAGATGGATAGGTTGGCATTGATGTGAACCTTATGATGTCAACCTTGTGATGAATTGATGGTTAGATTATGGAGGTATGGTAGTGGTGTGGTTGATGGTTCCTCATGTGTTAATGGTGTTGATTCAATGTTAAGGACTAGGGAATATTAGGTCTTCATGCTTATGTTTTTGTTCATTTCTTGTTGCAATGGTGTGTTGGCGTATTGATAATGTTGCAAAGGTGTTGCAGCTTGTGCAAGTACCAAAGGAGAGTATAGGACTTGTTGATAGCCGTCAGCCCTATTTTGTTGTCTAGAAGAGTTGTATTACTAGAAGGAGGTCATCTGTTGTATGCTATGAGTTTTACATGTTTGATTCCCTTCTATAGGAACTTATGCTCAGTGTCATGATGAAAAATTACCTATAGGAGATGAGCATGATGTCCTTAGCATCCTATTGAAGCAAAATTGGCAGATTCTACGAGGAACGAGGGAAAAGAAGGGCTAACACAGGTTGTTAGTGGCACACAGAGCATTACTAACACTGGTCAAGGCTTGGAGAACAATGTTATAACACTGGCCAGGTCTTAGTGAGGAGCATTACTTTGAAGTGTTTTTCCTCTAGAATCCTCATGCACATTGGATGCATTTCGACTTGGAAATTCATGGAAGCTTCTATACTAATTGAAAAAAGTTAAATTTAGTTAATAAATTCCTCCAATGGGTGTGAACACCTTAAGTGCACAAGCAGTGGTGATAATGGTTGGATTTCGTCAACATTGTGCACTCTTGATCTCGGTCCAAAATTGAATTTCACGTTGTATATTTCATATTTTTTTACTTTTGGAGCTGGGTGATGGTTGGTTGGGTGAGTGTGTGAGAGCGAAGGTTGCGTAGAAGTAGAATAATGCTTTAGACCTAGTGGAGAGTATTGCTACATAGTGCATGTGTGCAGATTGTAGGTGTGTGAGCATAATGAAGTGTTGCAGGGGAATACTGTAGCAGAGATATGAGTTTGTGTTAGAAATTAGTTCACGGAGCAATGAAATACAAAAAATATTGTGAAACCACAAATATAGAAACACATAAAATAAGAGAGACATAGATATACGTGGTTCACCCAATTTGGGATACATCCACAGAGAAACAACTAGTTCTTCCTTTTATATTATCTAGCAAAATGAAGAGATACAACCTACAATAGATCCACTATAATTTCCTCTTCACTCTCACACAATCCCCTCTCTCTCTCTCTCTCTCTCTCTCTCTCGCTCAGAATAATAATCCATAGTCAATACAATTCCCTCATATAAACTGAGGGTTTTCTTCTAGGGAAAAAAACCTTAAATTAACATAACTTCTATTGTCAGATCATCCACTTAATGAACATACTTGATTGACTATGAAAATGAAATATTTTACAAGGCATTTTTCATCTATTTTTTGCTTCAGGAGCAATTCCCACGAACCAAAGACAAGGGGGCTCATAAAATTCGTTGTCGCCCCCCTGATGACGATTAAATGGGCGGTGCTGGCACCTCGTTAGTAACAGGGATCCAACGCGATTGAAACAAAAACCTGTGAACAATCATGAAAATAATCAGACTCCACACCCAACAATCTCCCACTTGAAGACTGATTATAACAACTCCACTGCTGCTTCACTCGCTGGAAAATGCTTCCACTTTGGACTTGGTCGTTTCTCATCTTCATCGTCATACTTGAAGACCAATTGAAACTGAGTAGATTCTCAGTTTCTCTTTGGGTACAACTTTTGTTAACATATCTGCAGGATTTTGGCTAGTGTGTATATTTTCTAGCTTCAACTATCCATCTTCCAACATTGACCGTATGAAATGGTACTTGAGCTGTATATGTGTAGTCTTCGAATGAAATGTTGACTTATTTGCAAGATGAATGGCATTATGGGTGTCACTATATAACTTGCCCATCTCCTGCTTCTTTTCCAAGTCATCCATAAACCTTTGTAACCAAATCATTTCTTTACTAGCCTTTGTAGCAGTGACATACTCTGCTTCCGTTGTTGAAAGTGCAATATTTTTTTGCAAAGTTGAAACCCAACTGACAATTGTTCCACCTATAATAAGCACATACCCTATGGTGCTCCTCCTATTATCTCTATCACCACCAAAGCATAATGTTTAATTTTAGTACCTCTCAAATACATGAGAATCCACTTCACTTCCATCCAATGCTCTTTTCCTGGAATGGTCTTGTTTACAACTCCCACTACATGTGTAATATTAGGCCTTGTGTAGACCATTGCATACATTAAGCTTCCAACTGCTGATGCATATGTGACTTTACACATATAATCCATCTCTTCCTGGGTCTTGAGACACATCTCCTTACTTAGTTTGAAATGACTAGCCAAAGGTGTACTAACTAGTTTTGTATTCTTCATATTAAATCTTATCAATACATTTTCTATGTACTCACTTTGAGACAATGTTAATTTGCAATTTTTCCTGTCTCTAGTTATTCTAATACCAAGGATTTGTTTTGCAGCACCCAAATACTTCATTTCAAATGAATTTTCCAATTTTCCCTTGAGCACATTTTTTTCCTGCATGTTAGACCCTGCAAAAAACATGTCATCCACATACAATAGAAATATAATATAGCTGCCATCATTTTGATTTTTAAGATAACACAATGGTCAAAGTGACATCTAGTATAACCTTGTTCAAACATAAACCTGTCAAATTTTATATACCACTGCCTTGGAGCTTGTTTTAAACCATACAAGCTCTTCTTCAATTTGGACACTAACTTTTCCTTCCCTTTGACCTCATACCCTTGTGGTGTATATATATTTCTTCCTCCAAATCCCCATGGAGAAAGGTTGTCTTTACATCTAACTGCTCAAGATGCAAATCTTCTACTGCCACTAGACTTAAAATAGTTATGAGTGAAGTCATTTTAACATTAGGAGAAAAAAATTCATCAACGTTTATACCTTTCTTTTGTGCAAACCCCTTCACCACAAGTCTAGCCTTATACCTCTGTTTACCTCCATCTTCTTCCTTCAACCTGTAAACCCATTTATTCTGCAATATTGTTTTACCTGTAAGTAACTTGACTAAGTCCCAAGTTTATGTTGATAATTAAATAGGGCAATGATTATGATTAATTCTTTTTTACTTGATAATTTCTTGTGGTTCCTTTTTACTTATTAACTTTGTCCCTTATTATTATATGTGTGAAGCATCAAACAATTACCAAAACAAAAGCACAATGACATAGTATATAGGCTACAGGCTAGGGCAAAACCTCTCCTCTTGAGAGGAAAACCCTTAAATCTCTTCTCTTCCTTATAAATTTTTCAATTGATGAATTCTGATACCTTAAGACTGAGACTAATACTCTCCAAGATCAAGGCCAACCTCTTTGAGTGATGTGCCAACTTCGATCTAGTCAAACCTAGTCAAATCTCTTCTAGTATCACTTTCTTGACCTTCTGCTGCAAGATTTTTGGCCTCCTACTGCAGATCTGAAATTTTGACCCCTAGAAACTGCGGCTACATGGGAACTTCAATCTTCTCGTACAACCCTCCTCTGACCTTTACTTGCCTTCCCTCAAATTCTGGAGCTTGAGAGATACCCTTGGTAGCCTTTGCTTGACCTCTTTGCCTCCTTTCCACCAAGACCGAACTTGTAGAAGGATGCCCTAGGTCAGCACAGACACCCTAATCTTATCTAGCATGTGTCAGATAGAAAGATATCCCAAACACAAAACCTCTTTGTCCTTCTTCTACTTCATTGCCTCTTCCTTCATGTTTCCTCCTAGAATGAGAGACGAGTGAGTGTCTTCAAGGAGGACGAGGCCTCTTCTATATATAGGCTTCTTCAAGGGTGGACATGGATCTTTCTTCAGGCTGACTTGCCAGCTGCCAGGCCTACTTGGTCTTGGAGGGTATTCTGACGCTTTTAAAGACAAAAATATTTTTCCTTACACGTTACAATGTGCCCAATGGGGTCTTCACCTTATGACAATGAATATTTTGACTTATTGACCTAGGACAAACCTAGAAGCACTAAATGGGTTCTTGACCTATAAAATAAAAGACTTTGAGCTTGAAACTCATGCTAAAAAACAATAATAATTTTATTTTATTTCATAGTTTGCAAGAATCAAAAATACATTTCATACTTATGATGACCGAACCTAGTTACACATTTTTCAACACTCCCTCTTAACTAGGGAGGTATTCATAAGAGGTACATGGACATTCTCAATCTAAAGAGATATCATAAGGAGTGTCGGATTGGTAACCCATCTGTCTAACATCATATCAACTAGCATTGTCACATAGCAAGGCCTTGACTAACAACTCTATCTCTCCGCAAGATCAGAGCACAATGATGGCGAGACAAATGATTTATAGACACCATCCTCATTGTCTCTCAAGGTACATTCTCCACTCGAGTTTTTATTGAGTATGACCTTCTTTGGACTATTCTTGTCTTTGATAGTTAGTCCTCAAAGAATATCGGTCCACGACTACTCTTTTCTTGGATGCCCTACCACATCCTCAAAGAGTATCAAATGACACATGGTTACCCAATCCTCCATTATGTCTTCCCAAGTGAAGACAAGAATGATGTGCATATCTCTCCCTCTCAACTAGGGAGGGTATATCAACCAAGCCAAGCTTGTTTCTCAAGTATACAAGCTTCTAGTTGGGAAGAGATTTTGTCAATATGTCAGCTACCTGCTCATCAGTGGAGATATATTGTAGATGCAACACACCATTTTTTACTAGCTCTGAAATATAGTGATGCTTGTTGTTTATATGCTTTGTCTTTCCATGAAATACTAGGTCCTCAGAAAAATGTATACAACTGGTGTTATCACAATGTATCGTTGTAGGGTCCATCGATCCTTCAAATAGGTCGAATAACAACTTCCTCAACCAGACCAGTTCTCTACTTACTTCACAAGATGCAACATACTCATCCTCAACACTACTCAAATCAGTTGTGTCTTTCGTTCTGCTCATCCATGAGATCATAGAGGATCCCAAACTGAAACATCCTCCTGTAGTGCTTCTTCCATCATTCTCACTACCTCCCTAGTCAGAATATGTATATTCATTCAAGTGGACATCATTCCTCCTATCATATTTTAGGTAGTAGTGTATTGTTCTTGGCAAATATCTTAGTATATGTTTTGCTGTTATCCAATGATCATGCTTTGGCTCCACTTGTAATTGAATGAGAATGTTTAATACAAAACATATGTAAGGTCGAGTGTTCACCAAATACATCAGTGAGCCAATCAATTGTCTATATTTAGAAGGATCCACAGGACTCGATTGAGAACTCAGTCTCTTCAAGTTTGTGATCATCGATGGTCATAGGTTTGTAATCCATCATATCAAACCTCTTCAACATCTTGATCACGTACTTTCCTTGACCCAAGTAAACCTCACTAGGTCCTTACCAAAATTCTAGTCCCAATTAGTAATGCATCAGTCGTAGAGGCTTCATGTCAAATTCTACTGCCAGTTGCCTCTAAAATTCTTCAATTCGACCTTCTACACCTGTCAAGAGAAAATGATCTATATACAAAATAATGATTACATGTTCTCCATCTACAACCTTGATATAAAGGTTCAGATCATCAGAACTTTTTGTGAAGCCTATTCTTTGAAGATATACATCCATTCTAACATACCATGCCCTTGGTGCTTGAGGCTATATAATTCTTTCTCTAATCTACAAACATATGTCTTTCTATATTTAACTTCAAATCCCAAGGGTTTCTCTATATATACTTCTTCATCGATTGTGCCATTCAAAAACACAGTCTTGACATCCATTTGGTGGATGTTCCATCCCATCGATGCTGCTAGAGAGACCAATGAACAAATCGTTGTGTAACTTGCTGTCAGAGCAAATGTCTCTTCATAATCGATTCCTTCTTATTGGGAGAAGCCCCTAGCCACAAATCTTGCCTTATATTTATCTATGCTTCCATCTGCCACATGTTTGATCTTGTAGATCCACTTGGAAGTTACCATAGATTTGTCTTCAGGCCTAGGTACAATTTCCCAAAATCCATTCTTCATTATCATTAGGGGAATTTTGAGGTCTAAAATGGGTCTCCTAAGGAAATTATAAAATAATAGTGGAAATAATAAAATAATATTAGATTACATCATCAAATTTTAGAGGGAAAAAAGAAAAAAACTACATTTTCAACTCGTATTTTCAACTTATCTCCCTATGAGTTTACTCAAATTTTAAGCGGGAACACTCGTTGGATGCATGGTTTGATTCCTCATCCAAGGAGTACCCATGTTGCATACCTTCGATGGACCCTTCTACACGAAGGTATGCAATATGGGTACTCCTTGAATGAAGAATTGTATTTTTCATCCAACGAGTACTCCCACTTGAAATTTGAGTAAAACCTTACAGAGATAAGTTGAAAATACAAGTTGAAAAAGTAGTTTTATTATTTTATTATATCTTAATCTTTTTGATTTTTTACCCCAAAAATGGTGAATCATGCCCCATGGTTGACATCATCATCTTGAATCTTATTGGCTCTTATAAAGTTTATTTTGGCTGTACATTTTTCTCAGGAGGCCCATTTTAGACCTCAAAAGTTATCTAATAATATTGATACTCTTCATTCATGGCATCCTTCCATTCCTGATGTTTGACAACTTCTTCAAAAGTGGATGGTTATGATTCTATTAGCTTTGTCATGTATGCAACATACCCACAATACCTTTTGGGTTTCTTGCTTTCTCTAAATGAATTCGTTGCCCCATGACCTTCTGCATCAAGAAATGTAGACTTCAACCAATTTAGTCTCTTTCTTGACTCGGGGAGCACCACAGGTTGAATGGGTTCACTGGGACCCTCATCTTCATGGTGAGATTCTTCTTCTTCCCTGTTAACTTCTTCTTCAAATAATGGAAGTTCTTCATCATCAGAGTCCATGGGAAGTTCCTTAGATTTCTTGAGTGCGACACTTTCATCAAATTTGACATCTCAACTTACTTATATATGGTGTCCTTTCTTTATGTAGTTTTTATAAGCCTTAGAGGAGTTGTTATAGCCAACAAATATTCCTCTCATGCCTGAAGGATCTAGCTTCTTTCTTTTATCCTTTAGTATATGAATATGTACGAGACACCCAAAGATTCAAAGATGATCTATAGCAGGCTTTTTCCTAGTGAATACTTCTTCAAAGTCTTGTTATCCAATGACCTGTGGGGACTTCGATTTTTAATATATATATCGCAATCTTCGTGGCTTATCCCCACATAAATTTTGGTAGATCTTGATCATGTAACATCGCCTTTACACTTTCTTCAATGGATCGGTTCTTTCGTTTTGCAATTCCATTTTGTTCGGGATTGTATGGGACTATCATCTCCCTCTTAATCTCTAATTCTTTACAGAATTCTATAATCTCATTCAATGTCTTTATTGAATTCTATAATCTCATTGGATGTATACTCTCCTCCATTATCGGATCTTAGTATCTTGATTTTTCTTTCTGTAAGGTTCTCCACTTCAGCTATGAATTCTTGAAATTTTGCAAACAATTTATCCTTGGTTTTCATTAAGTAAACCCAAGTCTTTCTTGAATGATCATATATAAATGTGACATAATATATATGACCTCCAAGATATTTAGGAGTCATAGGGCCATATACATCGGAGTGAATGAGATCCAAGATTTCTTTTGACCATGAAGCACTGCTTCCAAATGATCTCTTGGTATTCTTACCCAATGCATATCCCTTACATACTCCTTCATGGTCTTCTTTTAGTTCAGGTATTTCATCTACTATGAAACTTAGAGTTAGGAGGATCTTTAAATGAAGATGACCAAATATTCTATGCCATAGTTCACATGGGCAAACTTCAATGTGAACCAAGGCTTGAGCTAGAGGAGATATCAACTTGTAATGTTTTCCTTTTGTAATGTCAATTATTATAGCATTTTATATGCTTGATTTTTTACTCTGTACAACAACTTTCCCATCAATGAAAGCTATTCTATCACCCTTGTCCTCTGGTCTTGAAATGGAAAGTAAGCTTTTATGCAAATTTGGAACAAATAGGATGTTATTGGGATGAATGTTGCTTCCATTCTCTAGCTCTATGTAGTGCCCTGCTCTAGTTGACTGACAATGATATAAAATGTACATATATTTAACTAAGGCCATAAAGAAATCATACAAAATAATATTGCAACACATATGTATCGTTCACCAGAAGATGAGACTCCACTTGATTTGCCGTTACTTGTCTTCCCTTGTTGTCGATCACTTCTGAGAGTGAATGACGACGTACTTGATTTGAATGCGATGACCCACCGGTTAACCTCCCAGCCTACTCCTTGGGTACTCTTCTTCCCCGCAGACCCCCGAGCTGCAATGGGGTTGTAAAATGGAGGAATGCAATAGATTGTAGAAGAGAGCACTCCTTGGCTCAAGAGTCCCCTCTCTAAAATCCTTTACCTTACCAAACTCACTATAGTTTCGTAATCACTTCCCTGACATAGTTTCATCCATCCAACAATAAGGTTCCCAAAAAGTCCCTTCTCCCATGGCTTGCCCCTTCTTTTATAGGAGTCCTCATAGGTGACACTTGACATGTCATGCATAATTAATTATTTTTTTTATAATTCAAAGTTTGATTATTCACCCACCCATGTGTCATTCTCTCATCAAGGGTCTCCAAAATTATTTACTTAAATTTTAATTTAAAACTAATATTTTCCTCACCTCAACAAGATTCCTATTTCTTCTCCTAGTTGCCTCTTGAATCCCCTTTTTATCCCTTAATTTGTGTTCATTACTAAAGTCAATTAATGAGTCAAGATTTGATCCCCTATCTACTCCTTAATTTAACTCAAGTTATCTCTTAGATGGATATTCTTATGTTAGTTGTTGCCACATGGAGGTTCTCTACATTTTTCTAAAATTTAATTTATTAATCTTGTTTTAATTCACCATCCTCTTCTCTTAATTAGGTCTAACTATTTTAGAATTAATCTTTATCTTTACAATTATTCCCTTCTTTCTCCTTTTACCTAATTAAACCACATAATATACCTACTATTTTCCAACATGGGAAGGGTAGAGTTTTTAAGGTAACCTATTTTATTTCTTCCCATGATCCTCTTAACCCAAGTTTTATTTTTGATTTAATTACCTCGGTTTCTAACATCATTTACCCTTGATGTAAATTTAACCTAGTTTTCATTTCTTGATTATATTTATTAATTTATTTATTTTTAATGATTCCAAGGGTGCCAAGTTTGGTCGTGCCCTTTAAGAACTTCCCTTGAAGTTCCAAGGGTGCCAAGTTGGTTGTTCCCTTCAAAAAATTCCCTTGAATTTCCAAGGGTACCACACCACTTGCCCTTCAAGCATTCAGTGACTACGAGGGGAAAGTATAGGTGAAACGTCATAGACCACTATCATCTCTTATGTTGCCTGCTATAGTGAGACTAATGATGTCAGGGATCAAAGAATCCGCCTTTATGTGCGCCCCTGGTAAAATCCTCATGAGCGACCCAACTTTGGGACCTGCCCTCATGACATCGTGATATTCAAGGCGAAGGTGTTTCTACCCTTCCAGCCCAAGTCACGACGGGAGTGCTAGTGGGTGAGATCAGGGACATTGTTCTACCCCTCCCATGTAGTTCTATCCACTTGTACAACCCCATCACCCATATGTGAATCATTCGGCCAAGCAACTAATCAGTGCCTGCAACTACTAACATCTCATCAGAATATAGATAAACATATATAGCAGGTTTCAAAATCAACTTAGAATTTCAAAGATAAACTAATAACAATTTTCATCAAACCAGGGGTCATCAACTCGTCATGTGCGAGTGCCTCTAGTGGTTTCCAACCATACTCAATAATAATCAGTGACAAGGTTTCTCAGTGTTAGTTATTGTCATAATAACATTATTACCATCACCTGGTCATTCACATCATTGTTCATTGTGAACTAGAACTAATGCAAGTAGGTAACATAGGGGACACATCCATCATGGCTATCATTATCATAACATCAATGGAAGCATACATATTCATCAAAGCTATCAACATCATAACATCAAATAGATAACAAACATATCCATTTATGCCACAATCATCATAATATCAATAGAGAACATGCATAACCATTAATCCTATCTTCATCATAATATCAATGGAGATCATACATAAAAATCACAACCACTAATATCACAACCAATAAAGAGTCATGTGTCCGGATCCTCAACCTGAGGTCCTCAAATAATAAAGTGTGGGCCTTACGGCTAAATAAATGTTAATCTCATATCATTGTCAATCAACTAAAGCGAGGCACTAAATAATATGATTTCTTTATGTCCCTAGTTAAATATATGTAAATTTTATGATATGTTCAGTGAAATGAAATTCAGGAGCGTGTTAGATGGTGCTGAATAGATTTGAATTCCCAATGTTTTTTTTTCTCTTCTGGTTGTATTTTATGTGATTAAAAAAAGAAAAAGTATATATATATATATATATAGGGTTGGTCCCTACAATTGAACCAATGCCTCTTACAGGTTAGATTTTGTTATCTCCAAGTTCCATTGATTAAGAGGGTTTCCCTTTTTATAATGTCTTCAACTATTTGTGATGACTTTTCATGTGTCTAGATGCACCACTATCAATTACCCAAATGCTCTCGCCTTGGAATGTGCCAGTGAGTACTGAGAAGAGACCTTCATCATGTTCTTCGATTACTTCCTTCCTTGTAGAGAATAAGAGACTCCATGCTTCCTTGATGTTTCTCTTGAGATGGATTGCTACTTTTGAACACTTCTTGATTAACTTCTTGAACACTTCTTGATTAACTTCTTTAGTGTATTGGAGATATTCATGACGCCGTTAGCCAACCTTACCTCTGATACCATGTTGAGAACTCAATAGGGAAATATTTATGATTAATTCTCTTTACTTGATAACTTCTTGTGGTTCCTTTTTAGTTATTAACTTTGTTCCTTATTATTATATGTGTGAATCATAAAAAAAATACCAAGACAAAATCATAATGACATAATATATAGGTTGCAAGCCAGGGAAAAACCTCTCCTCTTGAGAGGAAAACCCTTAAATCTCTTCTCTTATAAATTCTTTAATTGATGAATTCCAAGACCTTAAGACTGAGACCAATGCTTTGTAAGACCAAGATCAACCTCTTTGAGTGATATGCCAACTTTGATCTAGTCAAACCCCGTCGAATATCTCTCATTAGCACATTTGTGACTTTCTGTTGCAAAATTTTTGGCCTCCTACTGTAGATTTGAAATTTTTGCCCCCAGAAACTACTATTGCCACATGTGGGAACATCAATGTTCTCCTAGAGCCCTCCTCTGACCTTCGCTTGCCTTTCCCTAACTTTTGGAGCTTGAGACAAACCCTTGGTAGCCTTTTCTTGACCTCTTTTCCTCCTTTCCACCAAGATTGAACTTGTAGAAGGATTCCGTAGGTTAGCGCAGAAACCCTAGTCTTTCTCTAGCATGTGTGACAAAGAAAGACAACCCAAATGCAAAACATCTTCGTCCTTCTTCTCCTTCCCTGCCTCTTACTTCTTATTTATTTGCTAGAATGAGAGATGAGTGAGTGGCTTCAAGGAGGACGAGTCCTCTTCTATATATAGGCTTTTTCAAGAGTGGACGTGGCTCTTCCTTTAGGCCAACTTGCCAGCTGCCAGGCCGACTTGGCCTTGGAGGGTATTCTGACACCTTAAAGACAAAATTATTTTTCTTTACAAGTTACAATGTGCCCGATGGGGTCTTCAACTTATGACATTGACTCTTTTCACTTCTTGACCTAAGACAAATCCTAGAAGCACTCAATGGGTGCTTAACCTATAAAATAAAAGGTTTTGAGCATGAAACCCATGTTCCAAAAAAAATAAAAAATTATCTTATTTCATAATTTACAAGAATAAAAAATACATTTCATACATATGAAGACCAAACCTAGCTACACATTTTTAACCAGTGTGGTTATGCATCAAGGAGTCCATCTCTTCTTCCATGGCTTGCTCCATCTTCGTCCTGGTTTCTACCTGCATTGCTTCTTCATATCTTTTTGGTTCACCAGAATCATTTAACAATACGTAATATAATGAAGGAGAGTATCATTCAGGGGGTATACTTATCTTGGTAGATCTTCTAACACCACTTACAAGTGTTTGAGGTGCCTATTGTTGTTGTGGCTACTGACCATTATGATTTTCACACACCTTTACTTTTTATGTGACTCATCAAGCACTACATATTATTTGTTTTCTTTTTCCAGTTTCCTTCCCTACATCTGATCCTTATACAAGACCTTTTCATTGAATATGACATCTCTACACCTAATGATTTTGTGTTTTTCATAATCATATAAACGATAACCGAAATAGTTTATACCATATCCAATAAAGGTATATTTATTTGATTTTTCCTTAAGCTTTGTTCTATTTTCTTTATTAATGTGGACAAAGGCTTCACAAATGAAAGTATTTTAAAATGAGTAGTTTACCTTTTGACCTGTCCACGCCTCCTTTGGAATACCACCATCAAAGGAACTTGAAGGCCCTATGTTTATTAGATAAACAACAATATCTACAACATATGTCCAAAATTGTAAGGGCAATCCTACATGCAATCTCATGCACTTTGCACGCTCCATGATTGTCCTGTTCATCCTTTTTGACACACCATTTTCCTGTGGTGTTCCTGAAACTTTCTTCTCTTTGCAAATTCCATGCTTTGAACAATAGTTATCAAACTCTTTGTTGTAGTATTGACCTCCATTGTCTGATCTGAGACACTTCAAATTCTTTATTATCTCATTCTCAAGCAAAGATTTCCATTTCTTAAAAGTATCAAATACATCGGATTTATTTCAAATACAATAAATCCAGGTTTTTCTAGTTGCATCAACAATAAAAGTAACATAATAGCGAGAGCCACTAAGAGATGATACTTGAGCTAGTGATGCCATAATGCTCGAGCCTATGATGCCAAAATGCTGTATCTGATCCTATGGAAGTTAAATCATTAACAAAATTAGAAATACCATTGCATAAATACAACATACAAACATTTTCTCCTTTTGCTATTACCATGGATCCTTTAGTGACCTTCCAGGTTTTGTCTGTGAATGTAGTTACATAACCTTCACCACCTAACTGCCCTATTGAAATTAGATTTTTCTTGAGATTTGGAACATGTATTACCTCCTTCAATAGCCATTATTTTTCATTACGTTTCTTTATAAAAACCTTACCCATTATGACGATTTTATGGCATTTATCATCACACAAATGAATGTGTCCAAAATATCCTTGAACATAGTCCTGAAAATCTTTCCTATTAGGTGTGGCATGGAATGAGACCCCTGAATCTACCACTTCGGGCATCAATAATATTCTCTAATGAAAGAATCAAAACATCTTGCAACACATCACTTTTCACATTCGCTTCATGTTTATTCTCTTACTGTCCATCTCCTTCTTTTCCTTTTCGAGGTTTGTAGTCTTTCTTCAAGTGTCCCTTCTTCCTGCATTTCCAACACACTATCCTTAATCTAGATTTGGATTTCACTTTTCTTGAATTACTGCACTTTCTTGGGCTCCTTCATCTTTCCATTTTTCTTCCCCTATTCTCTAAAGTCAAAGCATTTACCTGATGTCTCACCTGAGCTTTTACGTCGCATTTCCTTGCTAAGAATAACACCAACAACATCATCAAAATTTAAAGTACTAGATCCAAAGACAAAGTTATTGATAGCCATAACTAAGCCATTACAACTTTCTAGCAATGAGCACATAAACAATAGAGCCCTAACTTCATCATCAAAATTTACCCCTACAAACTTAACTGACTGGTAACTGTGTTAAATTCATTTAAATGGTCAACAACAGATCCACCTTCTGACATTTCCATATTAAATAGATGCTTCATAAGAAATACCTTATTTGAGGGTGAGGGTTTTTTATATGGTTTTTCCAATGTCGTTATTAAACCTTTTGTTGTCGTTTCCTTTGAAATGTTGAATGCCAACGAAACTGCTAGACACAATTGTATTGTTCCTAGTGCCTTTTTGATGAGAATCTCCCATTCTGCATCCGTCACCTTCTTTGCTTTTCTGCTCAACAGTAGGTACATATCTTTTTGATATTGATAATCTTCCATCTGCTTCTTCCACAACTGGTAGTTTTGGCCGTTAAATTTCTCGACCCTAAACCTATCATCTTCCGCCATTGCTCCCACTCGAACTAGGAACCCTTCTCTCCTGCGAGTTTATTATCCAAATAGACCTTCGGCTCTGATACCAGTTGTTAGAAATTAATTAACGGAGCAATGAAATCCATAAAATATTGCGAAAACACAAATACATAAATGCATAAAACAAGAGAGACACAAATATACATGGTTCACCCAATATGGGTTACGTCTATGAAGAAACAATGAGTCCTTCATTTTATATTATCCAACAAAATGAAGAGATACAACCTATAGCAGATCCATTGTAATTTCCTCTTCACTCTCACAAAACCTCTCTCTCTCTCTCTTGCTCAGAATAATAATCCACAGTTGGAATACAATTCGCTCACATAAATCGAGGGTTGCCTTGTAGGGAAAAAACCCTAAATTAACATAACTTCTACTATTAGATCATCCACCTAATGGACGACCTAAAATGACTATGAAATTACAATATTTTACAAGGAAATTTCATCTATTTTTAGCTTCGTGGGCACTGCCCTCGAATGCCTACCAAGGGGGGCTCATAGAAGTCATCATCGCCCCCTTGGACCCCCCCTGACAACGATTAAATGGGCGGTGTTGCTGCCCTGTTAGGAACATGGATCCAACACGACTTAAACAAAAAAAAATTGAACAATTAGGGAGAAAATCAAGCTCCACACCCAACAATTTGCAGAGCAGAGCTTGTCTAGAGTGATGGGGAAAAGTTTATGTTGTTGGATGGTCATAGTATTGTAGATTTGATACATGAATTTCAGCCACTATTTTGCTGGAGTAGAGAGCATGTTTTTGGTGGTGTTTAGATTGTTTTGCTAATGGCGTCTTGTTGCTGGGGATTTTATTGCAGAGTTGAGTCTAGTTGAGCAAAGCTTCTTGGATCTATTGTGAAAATATATGAAACGAGGACCGCATAGAGTAGAGGGGAAGTGACTTCATGAGAGTGGAGTAGTGATTCTATAGCATTGGCGAAAGGAACAATTTATCCATCCAATCAAAGTTGGGGAAGAATTGTTGATAATGGTGGCTTCTAGTGGATGGTTGTCGACAGATCCGTGTGAGAAGATAGTCTTCCAAGTTGATTAGTAGAATCAAGTCTCCTGGATGATGGGGGTTAGCCAATTGTATATGAGGTTGAGTCTCTTGGATGACGGGAGTCAACTATCTATGTAAAAGACCAATTTCTTGACACAATAGAGATTCATAGCAACACAACAACAACATGGGTGGTTTTCTCCCGGAAGCATATCCATGAGATATCTTGTGTCTCATGTGTAATGATGGTTTTTGTGGTTGTGCTTTGATGGTTTTATTTTAGTACTTGCTGCTTATATGTCTACATGTTTATCATTTACTTGCTTATGATCTATATTAAGATGCTAACAAGTGTGTGATTTAGTAAAGTAAATAAAAGACAAAATTTGTGAATAAGTCACACTACTGATTCACTCCCCCCCACCTCTTAGTAGGGCTCAAGATTTCAAACAATTGGCATCAGAGCGAGGCTCTCAGTTGCAACTTGATTGCTGGAGAGTAGATATGGGGTTTGTTCGCAGAGATTTTCATTTTTTTTTTTTTTTAATTTTCTTTTTTATCGGAATAACTTCTCAAGGAAGACCTGTGCTCACTACTGCAAATTTCAAGGTATGGAAAGAAACTATGAAATATAAATTATTTTCTTATGGATCTAACTTGTGGATATTGGTTTGTGAAGCATATGATGACAATTCACCTTCATCCAAAGAAATGGAGCAAAATGCTCAACCAAGGCAAATCATTCACGAAAATATCCATAATGCAGACTTGGATATGCCAAGGAGGTTTGGGACAACTTGCATATGTTATATGGAGCAAGTTGCAGTAGCAGTGATGAAGAGTTTGAGAAAAGAAGCAAAAAGAAGAATAAGAAGATGAGATCCAAGAAGAACAAAGCTCCAATTGAATCAAATGTACAAGAGGATAACATATCTAAAGGTAAAAGCCACATTGATTTACTTTCGAGTTATATTTTTAATAGAAGTGGTAATAATAATTCATATCTGGCTAGTGAAATAGATGATGGTCGTAGTTTCATGCTCTTTAAGGCTGAATATGAATATGCCATGGTTGTTATTGAATATTTCTCAAGTAAAATTGGTAGAATAACAAATGTATGCAAGGAGCATGAGAAGAAATTGTGGATTTGTGATGAAAAGGAGAAAGATCTCAAGGAAGAGATCACTACCTTGAGGATACAACTGGAAAAATTGAAAAGAATAGAAGTCAATTACAACAAGCAAAAAGATAGGAAGGACTATGTTGAAGCGCTTGAAGATGTAATTGACAAATTAAGAAAGCAACTTGAAGAAAAGGACTAGCAGTTGGAGCAAGTAAAGAGCACCGTAGCGGTGGAAAGATCTAGCAACAATTTTCAAAAGGGAGAGACAAGTTCACATGTAGGAAAAAATAAAAAAAGTTGAACCAAAGAACCCTTCAATGAAGAATTTGAACAATGATGACATCAATAGAGGAATGTGGCAACAAATCCACTAGCAGCAACGAATAAAACCAAAAGGAGCATTCACATCTAGAAGACCATTTGATCCTATGGTTGATGGTAACAATTTTCAGTGGAGTAATGAAAACTCCTTTGCCCCCTTGATGGATAAGACTGAGTGCTTCAAATGCCACAATTTTGGACATGTGGAAATTGTTTGTAGGAGGAGAATGCACACTTCTATGCAAAAATTTGATCAACTGAGAATATGACCCACTTTCATGTATACAAGTTCATTTAATGGTTATTGTTTTTCTTGTAACTTGTTTGGCCACAAGGCTATGATTGGAAATCCAATATGAGGAGATGGAGGTCTGACATGAGAAACAAAAGATCAAATCATTTGGCTTCATATCTTGCCCACATAGAGTGTTATGTGTGTCACAACTTTGGGCACATGGCCAAAGATTGTAAGATTCCTAAATCCTTGAGGCCATACATTTAAAAGAAACAGGTAAAGGAGAATGCATAACCAAGAAACTAACCAAGGAATATCTAGAAGAAGAAGAATTAGCAACAACTTGGAAACTATGGCATTGCACTTTTTTCACGTGATGAGGATGACATGTGGTATATTGATAGTAGATGCTCACACCATATTTCAGGAGATAGGAAGAAATTTCACTTCTTGAAGAGAACCAAGATTGGTTGTGTTGTTTTTGAAGGTAATGAAACCACAAGAGTATTGGGAAGAGGTAAAGCCAATCTTGCTGAGAAGAGGACCACTGCAAATGATGTGTGGCTCATTGAAAGCCTAAGGCATAATATTTTTAGCGTGATCCAAGTGGTTGATGGAGGCAAGGAAGCGATTTTCAACTCCAAAGGTTGCATCATCTAGAAAGAAGGATCGAAGAGAGTGATTGCCAAGGGGATCAATAAATTGGATAATGTGTACGTGTTGAAGGGAAGAGTAAGAAAGAAGAAGAGACCAATGGATTACTCTTCCTCATAAGATTCTTATTAGAAGAGATTAACCCCTATTGTAATCCATTCTTGCATGATAGATCTACTTGATTATAGAGGTGTATATATGAGACTAGCATGGTCTTAGGGGGAGCGTTGGCAGCTTAAGGAGTACCAACAACAATGAGTTTATGATCTAGTTCAACCATGCATTTTCAGATCAAGATGATCAATTTACTCTTGAGGTATATTATGCTCGAGTGGAGCTACATTTTCAAGGCTTGTTCTTTATGTTGTATATTTATTTTCACCCATTATTTTGCAGCTAATGTATTTACTATTTATGAGTGGAAATACATGTATATTAGCCAAGCCTTGTTGCAACTTTTATTGATCATCTTTTAGCTAGCATAGCATGAAGATATGTGGCAATGACATGTATTCGTGACATGAGACATGGAACAACCATGTATGGTTGTTATATACAGTTTATTGCAGCCATATGCCTATCATTGATTCATCATTTTATGTTGGTAGATGGTCCAGTCATTAGTGGTTTGAGTCATTATGATGATAGACATGTTTTGGAGGAATGTCATGGAGTCATTACAACCACATGTATGGGCTAATGATGATGTAACAACCATGATGTGACATATTTTTTTGTTATTGGTCCATAGGTAATGATTATAAAAACTATGTATTTTATTTATATATTCAGGTAAAATGCTCATGAAGCCATGTACTTGTATTGTACTTATGGGGCATTTAGTCACGAGTCATGAGGTCATGTTATGGTAATGTATGAGGTCATATGTCACTGCTACATCCATGTATTTTCATTGTATGTCATTTTAGTCATGGTCATGTGGAGTCTTGGTGCTTCTTTCTTGGTAAGGAAGCAAAGTTTGCAATGGAAGTAGTCACTACAGCGTGGAGATGGCATTGTTCAGGGGGAGCATCGATTTTCTCTTGTTTAAATTCAACCATTATTGTTGGCATTATGGTCCACTTGGAGGAGTTCATGTTTGTGCCTCATGCTATGTTATGCTTGTGAGTTTTGACCTCATTACATGAGCAAAGAGGATGTTTTTGTCCATTCGTGTTGCTGACATGTGTTGCAATTGGGGAGAGTGTTGGTTGGTGCTTCATGTGCACATTGTTACACGTTATGTGATGTTTCTCATTTATGCTATGTTGTTGCTTGTGCATATTGATGCTATTTCTAGAGGTTGTTGGTTGGACATGTTTCTATGAATGATGATTGGTTTATTTGCTGCTTGTTGTTAATATGAGAGGTGTAGGTGCTTGTTGATGTGCATTACTATTCATCCATGTAGAGATAAGATGCTCCAATGTTAATGTTTCAATACTTGTATTCTTGTTGTCTTATTAGATGGAGTTGAACCTTTTCAATTGATGTCAAAGGAGGAGTGATAAAAGATGAGACTGCTTTGGAGGTTGTGTGTGGTTGCCATCAATGCGAAACGGGGAGATTGTTGGCATTGTTAGAGTCGGTCTAGTTATCCCTCCATCAGAGATCAAAAGCTCTTTTTTGCATTTCATGTTTTAGGTGTCCCACCACTTTTCATCAGTTGCATTTCATTAGGCATGCCATAACTTTGATGGAGTGGTTTGTGTCATTCATTGCCCTCGTACATGTCACTGCTGGTTCAGGTTAAGTCATAAAGCTTCACAACTCATTTACAGTCATATTTTAAATTTTTAGGTCTAGGTCTAGGGTTTGAATCAATTTAGTCTTGAAAAGTCTTAGAAGACCAGCAGGCCAGAGGGATGTCTTTGATAGATCATCACTTCAATAATTCTCACCTTTGTACAGCTGAATAAGGACTTCTCTTCAAAACTCCATTTTGAAGACAAGTCGCCACCTCATTTTTGTAAAAATTGTAAAAATTTTCAGTTCTTCAATTGTTCTAAGTGCAGCCCTGGTCTCCTTTGCTGAAGCATATTAGAGTTATCCCTGCAAAAAATTATCGGAGAAAATCATCATTTCAACCTATTTTATGAAAGAAACCAAAAAGGTCAGAGCCTATTAATTTTGAAAAAGTGTCAACAACCAAACATAAGAAAAATGGGTTTTCATTAAGAAAAAATTAAAAGGGAGGCTATATCAAGTCATTTCTCCTCATTTGCAACCCATTCCACATTTTGAGAGCCAAGAGCATCGTTCAAAGGCGATTTTGCAAGTTTGTGAGCAGTTTGGGTCAGTTCCAAGTCGCGCGGCGCATCAGGATGGGCGAGCGATGCACCAGAGGCGCACGACGCATCACGCGACTTTTCACAGTGAAAATTAACATGCGCACGACGCATCCAGAGCATGCTGCACGTTTGGTAAAGCACACGGCGCATAGGAGTTTATGCTTGAAATTTGCCCAGAAATCACTCAAATCACCTCTCCTCACGCATAAATTCGCAGGTAGGCCTGCACTCATGGCTTGATTTTGGTTTTTGATGGTTTATATAAAGAAGTTAGGGTATATTTGTCATAAAAACCAAGTGTACAAAACCCTCCATGTTCATCAATTTGCTATAAGGATTCAAGTGCCAAGTTTGCTGTAGGGTTTTCAAAAATCACTGTTGCCAAGGTTTCTTATTTCCCTTGTTTCCCATTTCCTATATTCCCCAAATATTTTCCCCAATAAATCCCCACGAACACTACACCTTCCTCTCTCAAAACCCTAATCCCTCCCTTATAGCCATATAATCCCTACCTTATTTCAAAACCCTAAAACATTTCTATGCCCCTTTCCCTTCCCTAATTTCCTTATTTTATTTCCATTGTTCCCATTTCCCTAATGCTTCCCTTTTCCTAACAATTCCCTTGTCATTTATGTCCCCTTGGTTACATCATTTTGATAAAAAGACAAAAAGTCAACAGTCAAATTTTGGCACACAGTTTTATATCAGCATATATATATATTCCAGCTACCTTGTTGTTAAAGAACATGTCAGAGACCGAGTTAGTATATGAGCAGGATTATGATAGTGACTCTACACCGGAGGTCAATGTGCTTAATGTGCCACAGAGGTATCACAAAGGTGGCAAAAGTGGACATCATGTTAGGGAGGAGCATACCTCTTTGGCTCAATTGCAAGCTTGCCCACTTGCAATGGATTGTTTTCGGCGCCAATCATGTTACCAATATTGTGAGATGATCTCACAAACTCAGCATCATCGGGAACTAGTCCATTTATTTGTCCTTAATCTACAGGATGGTCATGTAAACCTTGCCGGAGTGGATTTTACCTTGTCACCCGACACTATTGCTCAGGCCACCGGGATACCGAATGTGGGGGAGGAATGGAGTAAACACTAGATGCTGGACAGGTATTACTATGAGCCATATGTCAAGCCCGCATATATTAGACACTTGAGCGCAACCTTTCCTTTCAGATACCTGAAAGAAGAGTTTGCACCATTGATGAAAACCATCATTCGATATTTCAGTTGTGAGGGCAGATTCTCACGTCTCTATGCGTACCATGTTCGTTTATTGATGCATTTCACACAGGTACGTATGATGAACATTCCGTTTTTCATGTGCCGAAACATAGAGAGGATGGTACCTTTAGTACAGAGGAAGACCCCGACACATCAACACAGGAGCATATATCACTATGCATTGATTAAAATCATAGTGATGCATCAGTTGGCACAACAGGGTATTGCTTGGGAGGATTTCATCTCCTGTGATTTCTTTTCCGCGCTACAGCCTCCTCCAGAGATAGTTCATGAAGAAGGAGGGCCTTCACAGCAATTTGACATTCCTGAGACTGAGCATGTTGATGCTCCAGTATATGTGACATATCAGAAAGGCCCTAGGGCCTTATTTGTAGCCGCACGATGAGTACTATCTCCACCCGGGGTGGAAGGGGTCTCATTGACATCATCAGCATAACGAGTATTATCTCCACATCATGTGGAAGGGGTCTCGCCTCCGTCTTCAGCATAGGTACACATTCAGGATAGGGGCAAGAGACCCATGTTTGATGAGGGTCCTTCAGGAGGTCAAGACATGGGTATCATTGATGTTGATGCTAGCTCTCCTAACTCGAAGCTCAAGGAGATCATCCGAGAGCAAAGGGCCGAGAATGAGTCGCTGCAAAAGAAATTGCAGATGGCTAAATGGGTGATCAACTACTTGGAGTAGCGCAATAAACAGTTGGAAGATGAGCATGAACTTTATGAGCTGCGGAAGATCCGGGAAGACCGGGAATTGGCTCGTAGGAGACCCGGTGATTTGACACCTATTGATCGGGAAACAATGCTCATCCGGGTGAACACTCATTTGGAAAAGTTGTTGGCGAAGGAAAACAGGGACAAGGACATGCTTCGCCACATGAAGATTCACTATTGGGCTCGCATGCATGTTTGCAAAGCGAGAATGAAGATACTCAAGAGGCGTTTGAGTAAAGCACAAAAACAACGCAAAAGGCTTGATTCGCTTCGAGTTTTGGCCGAGGCTTCATTGGTTGAGCATGATACATGATGGAGAGTCTTCACTCCAATTTTGGGCAAATTTGGAGAAAAGTTTGTCGTTTCAAAATTTTTGGCTTGCGAAACAGGTTTTTTTGGCTCTATGCGTCGCGCTCAGCGCGCGACCCATAAGATGGGGAGGTCCAAATAACAGGTGGCTTACATTTTTGGATTTTTCATAATGAAATACACATGCTCAGCAATTGCCAAGGCATTTCATCAAGTTTTGGGTGATCAAAAGCTCAAAAAACATCATGAAAATCACCTTTCTGCCACTTTTTGCACCAGCAGGAAGTACTTCTGGGAGAATCCACTTTTGGAGGGTCAAATGGAGACCAAATTGGAAAATTCCACTTGGGTTGGAAAGTATACATCCAGGGCTTTCCAACAAGCCAAGCTGAGCTCAATTTGGATGTCGGGAAGTGCCTCAAAAGAAGGTGGAAAGGCGCGCGGTGCACAGGGCTCAGGCACGCGACGCACAGGGTTTTTTGGCACAGTTTTCCTCCTTAGCTCAGCGAATCAAGCCAGTTTGACCAGTTTTGACTTGTGATGGGATTTTTCACCCTCCTTGATGTAATTATTGGAAATTTATGTTGTTATGACACTTGTTTACCTATTCTAGATGATTCATTCATAAAATAGCAAAAATGTAATGAATGAATTGGTTTCCTAGCTTATAGAGGCAAGTTGTTTTGACTGTCTAGATTGTAGTGCTTAGTTTAGAATTGGTTGAAACAGATCCTAGGATGATGAGCTCGACCCCTAGAGGCAAGGGAATGTGTTAGCTTGCCTATATTATGTATTTTCTTAGTCATTTTCAAGGTTGGACTCTTGGGAATAGCTTGAGACTATATTGTACATATCTTATCTGCATTTTGGAAAAGGAAAGACCAGGGTTTTGCAGCACTATTTAGGATCCATGTGTCTTTATGTGTTGATGGTGTGTTTCTCTCAGTACTTGTAAGTTGTGTATGTGTATCATTTCCTCTATTGAATCTTCTGTAATTAAACAAATGAAGTGTTAAGGTAGAATCCATGAAATTGCTATGCTCTGCCTTTAAATTTGTTTAATCTTTTATGTTTTCTTCAGTTTAAGGAGAATCCTTGAGACTCCCTTTCTCTCCTTAGCTCCTCACCAGTCTGATCTATCCATCTCACTTGCTTTAAAGCATCAAAACAATCGCCTACCTTGCCCCAAGTAGACCTCTGCAAAAGCTGTGCCTCATCCCCGCATCCAAAATTGCCTTTCCCTTGAATTCAACAAAATCTTTAAAAATCAATTCTAAACTCTTTGTATTTCATACCTAGCCTAAAATTATTCATCAATTCGGTCATCTCAAGCCTTTTCGATTATCTTTTGCCGAGATTGACGCGGTGAGAGCCCTCTCCTGTCCTCGTAGGGCTAGCTACGAGGCTGAGCGTGGTTTGATGTGGCCTTGAGTCTTACCTTATTTCAGCCTAAGGTAGATTTGAGCGCTAACAGGAATTATGGTGCTCATGGTTTCGACTAGTCTCATGATGGCAGACAACATATGTTTGCATTGATGTCAACCCTATAATGATCTAGTTGATGCATTGATCCCATCCTTGTAGGTGAATGTTTTGGTTACAGGTTGTTGTGTTGTCATTGAGGTGGTTGTGTTGGCATTGATGTCAACCTTGTGATGAATTGATGGTTAGATGATGGAAGTGTGGTAGTGGTGTGGTTGATGATTCCTCATGTGTTAATGGTGTTGATTCATGTTAAGGACTATGGAAAAGTAGGCATTCATGCTTAAGTTTTTGTTCATGATTTGTTGCAGTGGTGTGTTGGCCTATTGATAGTGTTGCAAAGGTGTTACAGCTTGTGCAAGAACCAGAGTAAAGTAAAGGATTTGTTGATGATCATGTCAACCCTGGTTTGTTGTTTGGAAGAGTTGTATTACTAGATGGAGATCATATGCTATAGGATATGATTTTTATGAGTTTGGTTCCTTTGTATAGGAACTTATGCTTAGTGTCACGATGATAAATTTCTTGTGGGAGATGAGCATGATGTCCATAGCATCCTTCTGAAGCAGAATTGGCAGATTCTATCAGGAAGGAGGAAAAAGAAGGGGTAATGCAGGCTATTAGTGGCACACAAAATGTTACTAATTGTTGAAATATGGAAACAAGAATATTCCAATTTAATTTGTCCTTGAATTAAATTGTGAATTAAAATCAAATTTAGTCTTAATAACTACTTGGAAATAATTAATTAATTAATTTTAAATTAATTAGTTGGAGAAATTCAAGTTAGAAATATTTCTGAATTCATGCAAGAGTTACCCCTTAAATTAAGGAGATAAGATTGAGTTATATTTGAGTTGTAATTAGTTAACTCAGTTTACTGAGTTAAGTCCTGTTAAATTAGTTTCAAACTATTTGAGAAACTAATTGTGAGTTAATAGTCAGTTGATGCATGCATGCACTCAACTAGTGCTACTCCAGTTAACTGAAGATTCCCTCATCAGAAACTCATGCATGTCTATTTTGAGAAAGACCTAGTTGAGATTAAAGTCAAGGACAATGTACTATCAGTTGCATGTGTTTTGTCATCGAGAAAACTCATGCATGTAGTCAAGGATTTATCATTGAGGATTGCGCAGTTTTGGAGGATGGATTTTCCACTTGGTAAGAGAGAATCATTCACAAGGAACAATGAAAGGAAATAGGAGCTTGGAGGGCAGAGAGGAAGGATAGAGAGACACCAAGATTGCCTGTGAGCATCTGTGAGGATTGTACTGAGATTTGGCTAGCTGTGAGAGCTAAGGCTTTGTATAATTCCTATGTATTTCCACCATGTATGATAATACAATAGTGTGGGGTTTTTAGCTGAGGCTTTCCCCAAAGTATTTTCATGTGTATTGCGCATTGATTCTTCTTCTTCTGGTTATATTGTTCAGCTCGATCTTTAAGCTTCCACAAATTGATAATAGAAGTAGGTTATAGTATTGTACTTTGATTTATATTGCATTATTAGGTTAATCTACCATCAAATTTTCTACATGGTATCAAAGCAGGAATTGTAGAGATTCTCTACATGGTATCAGAGATGGATTTGTAGAAATTATTCTACATGGTATCAGAGCTATGAACAGTATACTAAGAAGATAATTCGAAGTTTGAATTTCGGGGTTGTAGGTGCAAATTGAATTCATATCATACTTCAAGGTTGGCCAATGGCGTTCTATGGCTTAAGACTCGAGTATGCCTTGGAAGGTAGCTTGAATTACATAGCATGGAAAGATAGAATGGAGGCCGTATTAGAAGACAATGGCTTGAAGGAATTCATTGATCAAGAAATCCCAAAGCTAGCTTCAACTAAT
>APFE030923185.1:2662-21494 GCA_000404065.3 Pinus taeda | reverse complement strand
CAGAAGCCTTTTCGTCAAAAGTTGAGGAGAATCAATCTGAAGCTGCTGCCATCAATTGAGAAAGAGGTAAACAGATTGTATAAGTCAGGAATCATTGTGCCTATCCGATTTTCAGATTGGATATCAAACTTGGTGCTCGTAAGGAAGAAGACATGAGAGATCCGTTTATGCGTTGATTTCAGAAATTTGAATAAGGTGTCCTTAAAAGACAATTATCCGTTGCCCAAAATGGATCATATATTGCAGCGAGTAGTTGGAGCATCAAGTATGTCACTACTCGACGGTTATTCAGGATACAATCAGATTTTAGTGCATGAAGATGACCGTGACAAGACAACGTTCACCACTCCATGGGGAACATTTCATTATGAAAAGATGCCTTTTGGCTTGAAAAATGCAGGAGCCACCTTTCAGCGTGCAATGGACGTGGCTTTCGCCAATGAGAAAGATGTATTTTTAGTTGTTTATCTTGATGACTTAACCGTGTTTTCAAATTCTGATGAGGAACATTTGTATCATTTGAAAATTGTTTTCCAAAAGTGCAGAAAATATGGCATATCGTTGAATCCGAAAAAGAGTCTTTTTTCCATGGATGAGGGCAAACTTCTTGGTCACATCATATCTAAAGATGACATCCGTATTGATCCAGCACGTGTCGAAGCCATTCAGCAAATTGAACAGCCCCGGAACAAGAAAGAAATTCAGTCTTTCAATGGCAAACTGGATTTTCTGCGTCGTTTTATTCCAAATCTAACAGAGCATCTTAGAGAGATCACAAGCATGCTAAAAAAGGACATCCAGGTAAAGTGGACCGAAGAGGCAGTTAAATCATTTAATCTAGTGAAGTTAGATCTTTCTACAGTGCCTATTTTGATCAACCCCGACTACACTCAAGACTTTATTTTATTTTCATTTGCTTTTGAGCACACTTTGGTAGCTGTGCTAATGCAGCAGAGAGAAGGTGTAGAAAAGCCCATTGCCTTTTTTAGTTGCATAATTAAAGATGGAGCATTGAAATATAACATCATTGAGAAGCAAGCACTGGCACTTGTAAAGGCCTTGAAGGATTTCCGTGTGTACATATTGCATTCTCATATTCTAGCTTATGTTCCCAACGCAGCAGTCAAAGATGTTTTAGTACAGGTAGATCTAGAAGGGAGAAGGGGTAAGTGGATTGCTGCGTTGTTAGAATATGATGTTGAAATTAAACCCACCAAGCTGATCAAAGGTCAAGGACTCACCAAGCTAATGGCTAAAACAAATCTGCAAATCCTAGACATAAATTTGATTGCTGCCATGTCTGATGAAGATGAGGAGAACCCACCCATTCAAGTATCTAAAATGTTTCTTTCTTCTCCATGGTACGCTGATATTTTATATGTACTTCAACATTTATCTTCGCCTCCTGGAATGCCAAGAAACAAAAGTAGAACATTGAAATTGAAGGCTGCCAAATTTTGCATTCTCGATTCAGCATTGTTTTGGAAAGACCCTGGCGGAATGTTATTGAATTGTTTGGTAGAGGATGAAGCCCAAAGAGTCATGGAAGACTTTCATAGAAGGGACTATAGAGGCCATTTGTTTTGGAATACCACGGCAAACAAGATACTAAGGGCAGGCTATTATTGGCCTTCATTATTTTCAGATGTATATAAAGCAGTTAAAAATTGTCACGAATGCCAAATTTTTCAAGGAAAGCAGAAGCTCCAACCTTTGCCTCTCAAACCAATTGAAATTAGCGCACCTTTTCAGCAGTGGGGATTGGATTTCATTGGTGAAATTCATCCAGCATCATCAGGATAGCATCGATGGATATTGATGGCCACGGACTACTTCACAAAATGGATTGAAGCAATTCCTACTCGACAAGCTACAAATGCGGTAATTATTTATTTTCTCGAGGCCAATATTTTGTCACGCTTTGGATGTCTGAGTAAGCTAATCACGGATAACACAACAGCGTTTAAGTCAAAAAGGATGATTGAGTTTTGTTATAAGTACAATATTAGTTTGGGACATTCAATCGCATACCACCCTCAAGGAAACGGATTGGCGGAGTCATCTAATAAATCCTTGGTCAATATCATTAAGAAATTGTTGGAAATCAGCAAAAAGGGTTGGCACAAGAAGTTGATAAATGCACTATGGGCTGATAGGGTGAGTCAAATTGCTTCAAGAAGCGGGTAGTGAAGAAGATCCTATGCAGAGAAGGATTAATTAGATGATTCATTTGCAGTAGACACGGGGGGATATATTTCAAAACACTTGCAAGTTGCAGGAGCGTATCAAAAGGATTTATGACCGGAAAGCAAAGGCAAATACATTTCAGCTAGATGAGGTTGTTTTAAGATGGGATGCTCGTCATTAAGACAAGGGAAAGCATGGAAAATTTGAAAATTTATGGAAGGGTCCTTATAAGATTGCAGCATATCGCGGCCAAAATGCTTTCCTTCTCAAAGAGATGAATGGAGATGAATATCCTGGAGGGCCGATCAATGGTCGACTGTTAAAGAGATATTACTTTTGAGTATCTTCTGCTCAATTCATTATCATTGTACATATCATTTTACTTTTGTTCTATCGCACATGTATACTAACTTATCATCTTCAGTTTGGGGCCCGAAGTGAAGGCTATAATTATGAAAATGAAAGTTAGTAGGTCTAAGTTTGTTAAGTCAGTTGTCTTAATCTTTAGTTTCGAGTCTAGTTTGGTCAAAGCAGTTTTTGTTTTTTCAGTCAAATTCTCAAGATTTTGTGTCAGAATAATGACTCCATCACCCAATGAGTGAAGGCACTATCTAGCTCTTCCAGAGATCTGCTGTTCTTAGCATCTCCAAGGAGTTACCATCCCCATTGGAGCCAATGTTAGAGTCGGTCTACTAGCCCTCCACCAGAGATCAAAGCTCTTTGCATTTCATAATTAGGTGTCCCATCAGTGTGATTATGTTGCACTCCATTAGGCATGCCACATTTTTGTTGGAGGAGCTTGTGTCTTTTATCCCCCTCCTGTTTGGCACTGCTGGTTCAGGTTTTTCTGAGTGAATAAAGTCTTCAAAGAGTCATTTGTCTTGTTTTAAATTTCCAGGTCTTAGGTCTAGGTTTGAGTCAATTTTTGTCTTGAGAGGTCATAAAGGACCAGCAGGCCAGAGGGATGTCCTTCATAAAGCATCATTTCAACAATTCTCACTATTCTACAGCTAAATTTCCACCTTGTTTTCAAAACTCTGTTTTTGAAAAACAAAGGTCATTTTCTCATTTTTTGTAAAAATTCTCAATTTTCTAACTCTCCAAATGTCAAAGTGCAGCCTTGGTCTCCTTTGCCAAATCACCTTAGAAGCTATCCCTGCAAAAGTTTTCAGAAGAAATCATCATTTCAACCAATTTTTCAAAGAAAAGAAACCAAAAGTCAGAGCCAATTAAATTCAAAAAGTATCAAAACTCAAAACATTATAAAGTGGGTTTTGGGAAAATGAAAATTTAAAAGAAGCCTATAAAAGCACATCATTCTTCATTTGCAACTCATTTGCCTCTCACAAGCTAAGTGCAACCTTGCAAAGGCGATTTTATGAGTTCTTGAGCAAAGTGGGCAGTTTTGGTAGCGCGCTATGCGTCAGGAAGGGCGCGCTACGTGTTGGGGGTGCGCTACGCGTTGGTAAGGTTTTCGCAGTGTAATTTTACAAGGGCGCTACGCATTGAAGGGGCGCTACTCGTTGGGCAGGGCGCGCTACGCGTTGGGTTTTTTGCCCTGTAACTTGCCAGCAAGCACACAAAAACCTCTCTTAGCTCAACCAAGATACAAGTAAGCTCTTTTCCATGGCTATTTTATTTTTTTTGCAAGATGAATGTGAAACAAATATGACAAATATGCCATGAAAATTAAAAGCAAAAAACCCTAAGTTGGTGTGTAAATTTGAAGACCAAGTTTGCTAGGGTTTCAAAGTGATATGCTGCCCAAGGTTTTCCCATTTTCATCCTCCTTTTTTCCCCCATATTCATCAGCATTTCTTTTCAAATTTCCCATAAAATTCCATAATATCCCTTCACAAAATCCCAAACCCTACTTAGTCCCAAAACCTACTTCACCCCAAAGCCCTACAACATCATAATTTCCTATGTCCTTTTCCTTCCATAAATTCCTTGTTATTTTCATTTCCCCTAATTCCCTCATGTTTCCCTTTCCCTAACAATTCCCTTGTCTTTATGTCCCCTTGGTAACAGCATTTCAAAAAGTCAAACAACAATGAATTGTGTGTACAGTCAACATATACATTTCAGCCATCCTCTCTTCAAAACCATGTCAGAAACTGAATCAGATTATGAGAAGAGTTATGACAGTGAATCAACATCGGAGGAAGAAGTGCCTCGGAGGCATCACAAGGGTGGTAAAGGTGGTCGGCATGTTAGAGAGGAGCCCACCTCCTTGGCTTATTTGCAAGCCTGTCCACTTGCACTATCTTGTTTTCGGTACCAATCATGTTTTGAGTATTGTGAGAGGATCTCACAAATTCAACATCACAGGGAATTAGTCCGCTTGTTTGTCCTACATTTGCACAATGGTCATGTGAACCTGGCAGGAGTGGATTTCACACTATCACCCGAGGTTTTTGCTCAAGCCACTGGGATACCAAATGTTGGGGAAGAGTGGACCAAGTGCAAGCTACTAGGCAAATTTCATTATCAACCATACATCAAACCCGGATGCATGAGGCACCTTACTGTTGTTTTTCCTTTCAGATTCCTAAGGGAGGAGTATGCACCCTTGATGAGGCTTATTATGCGCTATTTTACTTGTGAGGGCGATTTTCACGTTTATATTCGTACCATATCTGTTTGTTGATGCATTTTACCCAGGTACAAATGATGAACATTCCATTTTTCATGTGCCGGAATATAGAAAAGATGGTGCTCGTAGTGCAAAGGAAGAACCCTGAACAACAACTCAAAAGTATATATCATTATGCACTGATCGAGATCATAGTGATGCATCAGTTGTCATAGCAATGTATTTCATGGGAGGATTTCATTTCTCGCGACTTCTTCACGGTGCCACACCCGCCTCCTGAGATTGTCCATGATGAGGGAGGGCCTTCTCAGCAGTTTTATATTCATGAGGGGCCTACACAGTAGTCTGACATTCATGAGCCCGAGCATGTTGATGCTCCAACATATGTAACATATCAGAAAGGCCCCAAAGCCTTATTTGTAGTTGCACGACGAGTACTATCTCCACCCGGGGTGGAAGGGGTCTCATTGACTTCATCGACACAGCGAGTATTATCTCCACATCATGTGGAAGGGGTCTCGCCATCTTCTTTCAGCACATGTACAGGTTCACGCTAGGGGCAAAAGGCCCATGATTGATGAGGGTCCTTCAAGAGGTCAGGACATAGATGTCATTGATATTGATGCTAGCTCTCCTGCCTCAGAGCTCAAGGAGATCATCCGAGAGCAAAGGGCCGAGAATGAGTCACTGCACAAGAAATTGCAAATGGAAAAATGGGTGATTAACTATTTAGAGCAGCGCAACAAACAGTTGGAAGATGAGCACAAGCTTTATGAGCAGCGGAAGATTCAAGAAGACCGGGAATTGGCCCGTAGGAGACCCGGTGATTTGACACCTATCGATCGGGAATCTATGCTCATTCGAGTGAAAAATCATTTAGAAAAGTTAATAGCCAAGGAAAACAGGGACAAAGATATGCTCCGCCACATGAAAAATCATTATTGGGCACGCATGCATGTGTGCAAAGCAAAAATGAAGGTACTTAAGCGACGATTGGCCAAGGCACTAAAAAGGAGGAAAAGGACCGATCCACTTCAGATTTTGGCTGAAGCGACCTTGAGGTAGAATGGCACTCAATGATACACCCTCAACTCAAAATTCAGACAATTTGGAGCAATTTTGGTCATTTTTGAAATTTTTTGTCAAAAAAGAGGTTTTTGCCCTTAACGCGTAGCGCGCCGCGCGCTACCCTTAAGTTGGGGAGGTCCATTTCAAGAAAGGTTTGCATTTTTGGATTTTTCATGGAAAAATACACTTTCTCAGCCACTGCCAAGAAGTTTCATTGAGATTTGAGCCCCCAAAAGGTCAAAAAAAAAGCAAAAAATGACCTTCTGCCACTTTTTGGACACAGAGGAAGCATGCTTGGGAGATTGCAATTTTGGAGGGGCAAATGGCCACCAACTTGATAAATTCCACTTGGGCAGGAGAGTAGACATCTAGACCTTTCCAACAAGCCCACTTGTACCTCATTTGGATGCCGGGATGTGCTTCCAAAGTGGCCTGAAAGGCGCACTACGCGTAGGGAAATGGCGCGCTACGCGTTGGGAAAATTGGCCAGTTTTGCATCTTCAGCTCAGGAAAATGCAGCATTGACCAGTTTTGACCTTTTGGTGGGTTTTTTCATCCTCTTTGATTTAATTGATGTAATTTCATGATTGACATGGAACTTTTTACATATTCTAGAAGATTCATTTATAAAATGGCAAAAATTAATGAATGAATTGGTTTCCAAGTTTATAGAGGCAAGTTGTTTTGATTGCCTAGTTTGTAGTGCTCAATTTAGAATTGGTTGAAATAGCTCCTAGAAGGAGGAGCTCGACCCCTAGAGGTTAGGGAATGGTTTGGCTTGGTCTATATATGTAATTTTTCATTTAGTAGCAGAGGTTGGACTCTTGGGATAGTTTTGAGACTATATTGTACATATTTTACCAGCATTTTTGGCAAAGGAAGACCAGGGTTTTGCAGCACTACTTGGGATCCATGTGGCTTTATGTCTTGATGGTGTGTTTCTTTCAGTTCTTGTAAGTTATTTATGTGCATCATTATCTCTCTTGAATCTTCTCTTATTAAGCAAATGAAGTGTTAAGGTAGAATCCATGAAATTGCCATGCTTTGCCTTTAAATTTGTTTAATATTCTGTGTTTTCTTCAGTTTAAGGAGAATCCTTGAGACCCCTTGCTCTCCTTAGCCTCTCACCGGTCTGATCTATCAATCTCACCTGCTTTAAGGCACCAAAACAATTGCCTATCTTGGCCCAAGTGGACCTCTGCAAAAACTGTGCCTCATCCCCGCACCCAAAATTGCCTTTCCCTTGATTTCAACAAAATCATAAAAAATCAATCCTAAACTCTCTGTACTTAATACCTAGCCTAAAATCAGTCATTAATTCAGTCATCTCGAGCCTTTTCGAATATCTTTTGCCGAGTTTGACCCGGAGAGAGCCCTCTCCTGTCCTCGTAGGGCTAGCTACGAGGCTGAGCGTGGTTTTATGTGGCCTTGAGTCTTGCCTTATTTCAGCCTAAGGCGGACTTGAGCGCTAACACGACCGACCACAGAGGTGTGTCACTCGGATTTTCAACTAGTGATGGACTTGGCAAGAGTTTCTTGTATCCAGGAGGAAGCCGTAGCGGTGAAGCAGGACAGTTATCCAAGACTCTTTTAGCTTCGTCTAGGAAGGGACAGCGGTGGATGGCATGATCGCCTTCACACAATCTACAAGGAATTTTGCATCTTCCTTTTTGTCCATTGACTTCGTTTTCACTAGTTGACGGTGTACTTTCGACATGATCATCATAGGTTGAGGACACCAGATTGTGCAAGCGGGGAGACCAATCCCTTAAGATTCGTGGGATGCAAGGACAATCTCGATGATAGTGGTCTCCCTTGCAAATGACACATGGAGATTTAGGTTTGGATGGTGCAATGTGTGGATTTTCGTCGGACGATGCATGGTTTCCCCCTTTTGCCATTGGCTTTTTTTTCTTCTTCTCCTTCCCTTTCTTCTTCTTCTCAGTTAGTTGGCTTTTAGTTTTACTAGCTTCACCAAGCGAAGAGGAAGAAGGAGAGGGAGAAACAAATGAAGTATAAGGTTGGGGGGTAACTCTAGTATCATCTAGTTACTGATTTGATTGCTTAGGAATCACGGTGATTTGAATGACAGAGGTCGAGAAAAGCCATGCTAGCAGGCCAATTGTCAGTCCTGGAAGGGACAATGTGGCCATATGAGGTGCACCAACATCTCCCCAAGACTATAAGGGACTAGGATTCCCCCCAAAGGGAAATCCTTGGTTGGTGGACTCCATTTTCTCAACCTAAGACCAACGAGGGAATAGTGATGTTATTCCGATTAAAATAAATTTTATGATGCTTTGACACAACTTTCTTTTTCAATTTTTAAGAGTCGAGAAAAAGCTAAAGATGACTCTAGTCGCCTTCGATTTTTAATGAGCCTGAAGTGACAAGCGCTCAGATGGACCTTTTCTTTTAAGGAGTCTGAAAAGGAACAAAAGTGACTGCTCTGGAAATCTAGATAAAGGGATTACCAAACCAATCGCAAAACTGCAGAATACTTTTTAAGGTACGGCAATCAATCTTCCCAAATGTTGTGTTCAATGCATTGCGATCGATAGGGTGGCAAACATGGCTTCCTAAGGATAAAGGATATAGCCTATTGTGGTCTCCCAATATATACTTTATGGTACGTGGGACCATAAGTTTGTACTGGCACTTGTCGTCTCAAAGAGGAAGAATCACACAACCTACGATGAAAGCGATAGTTACCAGGCTTTACGACACCAAAATACGTCTCTAGCCTAGACTTCTAAATGTTGTGCGTTATGTTCCAAAGCGTTTTTATGTTCATTGAAATTTATTTTACAGTTGATCATTCTTAAGAAGTTTTCCTTTTGGGTTCACCACGTGATGTATATATACAATTCCTAAATATGCAATCTAAGATGATAAACAATCGTTTATTTTCTTTTTGCAATGAAAATCCTAGCTACTAAGGAAAGAGAAGCGAAATTCTTTCAACATAGAGCAGAGAGCACACACTAAGATGCACTGTCCTAAATCAATTTCCACAAGTAGTCTAAATGAAAATGCACGCGCATTTATTTGTTTTCCACTTTCTTAATGTTTGAATGACAAAAAGAATGCTAAGTACAGATTTGAATTATTTTCCTTTCAACGCGACAGTACTAACAATTTTCTTTTCAAAAAATGAAAGGAAGACTAAGACGACACTTTGCGATTTTGAATTGGAAATTGCTTTTGACACTTGAAATACTATTAATTCAAATCAAATACAAGAGCAAAAGTGTAATCCACTGTTAAAAAGAGGAGGATTCTTTTCTTTGACTGAAAACGACACTTGCGACACTTTCAAATCAAAAGATGACAGTTCGATCAAGCTATTGTTTGCAAAGAAGAACTGTAAATGGCGAAAAATACATAAAAACATTCACAATTCTTTATACAATGGAGACTGAATAATGCAAAGGAAGGGAGTTTCAACAGTGATATACTGATCACAGATAGCAAAATACTGAATAAAGTTGAAGACAATGAAGAGAAAACCAAAATCTGGAGGCAGAAACAGTCTTACCTAATCATCGCACATATAACACAGGGAAACAGGGATGCATCTCACCTGCAGCACATGGGAGGTGCGATGCATCCAGACTGCCAATGAGAGATAGTGCGATGGTCCAGCGACAAGACTAGCTTTGGTTTTTGCTTACAGTTTGCAGCTTAGTTTAGGGATTTAGGCTGAGGTAATGATAGGCAGTAAACACAAAGCATAGGGGTTGATCTAATGATGTTACTTGAGCCACCACCAGGGCACTTAGGATGTTTTCAAGTCAGATGTTCATTTCATAAACTAACCCGGAGATTGACTGAAGCAATGTTGATCTGCTTTGCAGTTGCATAGCAAAAGCAGTTCGAAGGCTAGTTGGCTTAACTTCAGGCTCTGTTTCTAGTTTATAAAGCAAACAAATAGAAACAAGCAAACAAGCTATTCACTCCCCAGTGGAGTCGCCATTTTGTTATTGGGAAAACTAGTGTCCATTCAGAGCTGCTAGTCCCACTAAGATGGGTAGCTATCTTAGAAACAAACAAACTAAAGTCACTTGTGTTTTCCTTTATGAGAAATAAATGAGAGAGAAGCAGAGAGTACCAACCCCAGTCTTTCGCTTGGCTCCTTGCTTGTTTCCTCTCTCCTTTGACAGATCTTTGCCACTCCTTCCTTACTTGTCCTGCTTCAAAGAACACCTATAGAGTCAAAGCAGCATAATACCATCAAATCATAGAGATCTATAACCATAAACAATATAGGATCGGATATATATTAAGCATACAAATGCATATATCAATACAAGATTTAGAGATATACAAGAATATGGAGGAAAACTCAGATAACTTTATTGGTAGAAGTAGTAGAAGAAAGGATTACAACCCATTGGTCTGACCCAGCACCATCCTCCCAGCATGAAAGCCCTCTTCACCTCATGAAAAGCTAGATCACCCAAACTATGCTGTTTCGCAGAAACCACAGCTTCTTACTAAGATACAAAATTCCAGCCTCTCGATCTTAGGATGAGGGAATCATATATAGGATGTTTGCAAGTGGGTGAGTCAGCTTCTGGGTTTTTTGTTAATGTCATTTTCTGATGTTTTTGGTTCCACTTGGAGATTTCATGATCTCTTTACTCATTCGCGGGCAAATTCAGAGAGGCAAGTGCAATTGAGCAGTTTTTTAGAAGATCTCTGGGTTTCCACCTAGCAATGCTCTTCCATTTTTTTCTGCTCTCACTCATCGCACCCTAAAAGGGATTTCAGTATGCATCACACCTTTCGCATGTATTGGGTGAGATGCATTGCACCCTTTTGAGGCAGTCTGTATGGTCCATTTTTGACCAGTTCTGAGTAGTTTTTTAGGGAGAACTTCTGGGAGATGATGTAATCAGTTGACCTTGTTCCTTTAGGGTGTGTAACAACACTTTTAGGGGCTTAGAAGCCCTTGGTTTATGGACATATGAGATTGGTGTTACGATGCCCAAATATGTCTATAAAAATTGGCCTTTTGATATTATTGAGATTGTGTCCCTGCATTTGAGAAAAATAAGAAATAAAAATTTGTGTGCATATCCAAAATTAATCTTGACAACCATATAACCACAATCTAAATCTCAATATAGTTTTCAAGCCATTTTTCAAGAATAAGACGACTTTAAGCAGAAAATGTATACTATGAAATGAAGGCAACTTGATGTGAAATTAAAATTTCATATAGCTTTTAAACCAAACTGGTGTGCTTATCGGAACAAAGTGCACCATGTGTTTGATAAATTAGCAACATCGTGGCATTCAAATAATACCCGCAGCGGTTTTCGGCATTCTGAAAAAATAAATAAATAAATAAATGTGTGTGTATGTGTGTGTGTGTGTTATATCATAATAGTGCTTTTCTACAAAAACAAAAACAACATCGTTATGCACATGTTTCCTGATTTTAAAAAATAAAAACAAATTCAACCAACTCGATGCTCTTATAATAATTAGAGTATTGATGCTTTTAAATAAAAATCAAACTGTTGCATTAAAAAAATAATTGCACCATTTCAGGATTTTGAAAAAAAAAAAATCCTATCATGTCGGTGCATTGAAATAATTTGTCATTGTGGCAATGTCAATGCATTTTTTTTATAAGCGCACCAATGCACTTGACTATCGAATGCACTAATGTGTAGAGGGAAAAAACAAAACAAAAAAAACTTTTTTAAAATTCAAAAACGAGCAGCAATTGATTTTTCAAATTTTGATTTCATAAAGTCTTTTAAATAGTAAAAAGTTATTCACCATTTCATTATTTTACCCAAAATTTCAATTACCCAAAATTTCAATTGGTTGATTTGCAAGAGAGACATACAGGAGCACTATGTAGCTCCAGAATACTTTGGAGCAATAGAACTATTGAGAAGATCAAAGATATGGTAATTCACTCAAAAAAAGTAAATTTTATTGTTTATTTTACTAATAAAAAAACTTTACAATTTCTATTACGGTTTAATTAAAATAGAGATCATTTGCAAGAGAGGCATACTGAGAGCACTATGGCGCTGCAAAATATTTTGGATCCACCAAAAGATTAGAAGTTGAAAGGTATGGTTATTCACTCAAAACACTAGATAGTTAAAATCTTAAAATTTTACTATTAAAATGTTCTACCATTTCTATTAGATTTATTCACAATTCAGCAAAAAAAAAATTACCATAGGTTTTACTAGTAAAAAAAATTTGCGATCTCCTTTTTTATTTAAATTTAATTAAAATTTAGACAAAAACCAAAAACAAAAACAAAAACAAAAACAAAATCAATACTTACCTTAAACCCTTGCTTCCTTTTGCAAAATTTCACCTTAGGGTTTAACTTCCTTTACCACTTCACAATTAAGGTTTTTCACTTTAGGGATTTTAGATATAATGGGTTTTTGTACTTACTATATATAAGGTGTTTGACATGTAAAGTAGGAGAATCAATTATTGAATTACATAAAAACCTATCAGCTCTCTCCGTTTTTTTTAAATGTCTACATGTTCCACAGTGCGTCCTCCGATCGGTGCTCCATATGTAACACAATGCACCGGCATATTATAACAATATCTATTATGTCTAGTTTGTAAATCGTTGCTCCCGGTGTAATATAACGCACCAAGGCGCCTCAAAATAGCATGGTTAAATAGTTTCAGAGTGTTTATCCTTACCAATCACACCGTAATAATTTAAAATTAATTTTCCATGACTATGTTGAACAATTAAACGCCCATTTTGTTTAATGTTTTAAACGTGCGGGTGCATTTATTTAGATAAACATGGTTACCAGAGATTTTTTTGCTGAAAATTATTTGATTTGTTTGTAAAATATATTTAGTGGCTTTTATATTGAATGTGCATGTTGTATATTGATAAAAAAAATATCTCAGAAGGTCTCAACTAAAAAAAATATTGATCGACACAATGATAGTACATCAAAAAAATTAAAGGCAAGTTCTTTGTAAATTCTTTACAAAATTAATATGTTTGAGCTATATGTGAGTTTAACATATATGTATTGGTTGGTGTGTGTCATGCAGAGGCTCAAAATGAACAAGAAAGATTATTTCTAATCTAAGTGCAGAAGAGCATAAAATCCTAGAAGACAAAATGCAAAATGATGAATGAGGTGAATGAAAAAATACTTTCAATATGAGTTTTTTTTTTTAATTTTCACTAATAATATACCTAAGAATATTATATGACATATTTCAAACAATCTGTTAATTCATATATGTTTAATGTTCTACGGGGAGCAACAATGAAGGAAAAGATACATGTCGTTTTAAGAAAAGAAAAATTATAGAACATGTAAATACGATGAATTGGTTCACATTCATCTGGAGTGGCGTCCAGTTAATAAAGGGGGGGTGGGGGCTTTTACAAATTTATGAGGGATCAGTGAAACAAATATGATGATATATATATATTATATATATGTTATTTTTTCTCACTTACAATACAAAAATCAATCCATAATTCTAAGAACCATATATCTTTAACTTAGGAATCATTTCCAAATGATGATCAATGAGACATGTCAGACTTGCATAGAAAAAACATACAACAACAAAAAATAAGCATTCAAAAGGTAATATTCTTAATTGTATAAAATGGTTTTCTAGAATTATATGTATATATTACTACAAACCATTCATTTATTAATATCGATTTTTTTATAGTTAGTTTTCATATATCATTAAAAAAATAGTTTATTACTTTTTTCAGGTTGATTATGAAAATCCCAAATGATCAATGCATTGATATGTGAAACATGCTGGTAGGAATGTCCAAAAGTGTATAAGGAGATGGTCAAAGAAATCATACATAATTGCATCACAAGAGGAGCCATCTCAACAACAATGTGCTTCAAATATATGTAATCATGATTGACTTCATACATATAAAAAAAAAAAAAAGTAGCATTAAATATTAATTTTCCAGTATTTTCTTGCATAAAAGAAAACTAGATGGAACAAATTCAACACATAAAACAAGACAACAAGGAAGAAAAGGGTTAATTTCAAAGTTTGTGAGTAGTTGTTAATATTTCATTATAACAACTCAAGATTTCATTTTTGTATATTTTAAGTTGTTTTATAGCAACCATCCTTGAATGTCTTCAAATAGGTGCTAACATACAAAGAAGAGCCATCGAAAGAATTGATTGACATTGGGTTAAATAAGGTTATGAATATATGTTGACATATCAAAAATTAATTGTGGAAATTTGTAAGTATCTATGTTGTTTTACTTCTTTGAGTTTATAATTAATAGAACAAAAAAATCATTTATATTAAATCTATGATTTATAACAGGGTTTAAAACATGTAGGAAACAAAGTATGAAACTATGCTAATAGAAGACTTGTTGCAACAAGGAACGAGATTTGGTTTTGAAGCCATATGCATAGTTTATGAGTTATTTATTGATGTGGTACATTGCTATTCGATTTACATTGATGTATATTATTTATTTCAATTTTCATTATTCTCACCAATGTAGATACACTCATTACACTTTATTTTTAGGTTTGCATATGGAACTGCAAGATCAAGAAGACAAAAAAAATTGATGCAATCAACAAAACTTTCCTCCAAATAACCCAAGTCATGGAAGTAGGTCGAGCATTGACAGTAGTTCTAGTGAAGAATGATGATCAATTTGGATATCAATGCAACCTATTGTATTTTTTTAAATAATTGCCTGTGAAAATCAAACATTTTGTTTAATGTAATGGACATAGTGTCCTAATTGAAAGATAATGGATATGTATGGCTCCCATAATGTTTTTACTTGTAAATGAATGGGCAATGTCTCTATGACCTAATAGATGATAATGCAGCAAACGATATGAGGGAACAATGGTTCTTCACGATTCGCTGATAACTATGAGATCCCTATGCTTAAATCTATTGTTTACACCTATAGATTACATGTTCGTGATATGTTTGATGAAATGCATGTCACGGTTAATAGCGTTCTGATTAAGGGATTGTTCAATTATTTAGTTTTGTGTCATTGTTTCCCTATTATCTTACTGTTCCGAAGGTGTTATTCAATTATGGGTAGTGACCTGGGCTTTGGGCCTGAAAAATTGGCTCAAATCCCGAGGACGCTGGCACAACACTGAGAAAAATAGTCCCCGAATGTTGGCATGCCTTGTCATGAGAGCATCCAGAGCCTCCTGAACATTGGCAAGCCTATATCATGAGAGCGTACAGAGGTCAAGTGGTTAAAAAATCTAGTGGGACCCAAGGGATGACTACCTAAGTGGTTGAAATTGTTCCTGGGAGTCCTGTAGCTAATGTGAAAGGTTTGTATGTTGTGTTTCCGTCAATTCCACTTCCTTAAGGTCACATAGGAGGTTGAATCTAATCATAGTAGCCTCTCGTCACATGTTTACCCCAGTTGGCCAGTTACTTGGGTAGATATGGGAGGAGGGTGTTACAGTTGACATGTTGAATATTAAGGTGGATGACATCGAGCTCAAAGCGGAATTGGAAATTTTTGGTGTTTTGAAAGAATTTTATGGATTGTGATATCCCCGCCCTCCAAACACCAGTGAAGAACAACAAGCTAGCGGCCTCTAGGTCTAGTGTATGGGAGACCTTGCTACTCAGATGGAAGAAGCAGTGGAGATTTAACAAGTAGCTAGAGAAAACATGGTCAAGGAAGTTGGAGATCAGGCAATATAAACTAGTTGAATGTTACGTTTTTTTGTTGAATAATGTGGAGTTTTTTGGTGTATATATAAGATAAATAAAGTAAGAATCCGTGCATGGAAAATACCATGTAGAAATAGAATTTTCAGTGAGCATTTATGGTCTATGGCAGAAGAAGATCTATCTCTTGATGTTTTGGCCTGTTCTCTAGCTAATGCAATATAATATAATTGTTTCTTAAAAAAAAAAAACAATCTAAATAGAGATCATAATCTTAACTACATAACTTGTTTTTTTGGTAAGCTTGGTAGGTCCTTTCTATTAGTTTTGTATAAAAAATAGTAGTTTACATCCACATTTCACATGATTAGGTGGCCTCAACCTACCCAATGGGAAACCGGGTCTGTTGGCCACCTAACAACATGATAAGCCATCCAAAAACAAAAGATAATGAGTCTCGCTAGCCATGCTAGATACATCTGAGTATCCTTGTTCTTCCTACTATCTAAATAATTATAAACATAACTAACAACATTCCTAGAAGTTTGAAACCATGCATACAAAAAATACAACCAGAGGCGCACCATCACATTATTCATCTTCGGCTGATCAACAGGAGCAGGGTCCTTCATAGTGGAACTTGGAAGCTTAGTGTGAGGGATACATGGGATATGCTTCTCAATGTGGCTAAGGCGACCATTTTACTGCTGCAATTGAAATTGGATCTTCTGAAATTCCTTATTATGACGTAGGCATGCCTGTTGGGAACTGCTCCATAGCTTTAGCCAGAAGGCTCTTCATCATCCGATATAATTGGAATGTTTGTTTGTATTGGGTGGATCTTCCACGAGTATGGTCGAGGTCTGGTACCAAAGTTTTCCACTCATCTAGATCAATTTCCAGACATTCCTCTTTCTATTTAATCTCCTCTTCCCATTCTATAATGAACTATCTGACTAGGGTAGAAGTGCCTGAATGGTAATCCTGGGTTGCTTCATTAATAATCCTAGATGTCAAATTTTGTCCAGACACCATCCCCCCCCCCCCCCATGAGTTGGGCTAACTAACCTGAGTAGGGGACACTTTCCTCTGTTTCTCGTGACCACAGGTTTCCCGGCCATTCCTTCCTTTACCAAAGGCTGCACGAGCCATTTTGATGAACCTACAAGGTGGATAATTGACTATTTGAATGTCTAGAAGCAGGCCCAGACAGATTCTAAACTCAAAGGCAAGAGGTTTTTGGTGGTCACTCCAGACCTGGGCACATGCCAACGAAATTGCATAAGAGGTCAAGAAAATTAGGAGAAAAATCAAGAGCTTGTTGTCGGCAAGCGACCAACAGAGAACTAAGATCCCAAGCCATCCATTGTTCCAATTGTGCCCGCGAAGGTTGGGCCCATAATTAAAAACAGAATTGTCCACTAGCCAAAACCTAGAAGGTTCTAGGCCAAGCCCACCTACATTCAGATCAAGCAAGAATCTTATGCGCCAAAGGTAGAGAGAGTACCAAAACCCTAAGTTTCCCATAAGCCAGATCCCACACACAACCATGCGTTGCAACCAAATTCCATAAACCATTAACACAAGAACACAATAGACACGAGACACTTCACACAGTCCTGACCTGACCATTACATTGTGCCCACGAAGGTCGGGCCTGTAATTACAAACATAATTGCCCACTGACCAAAACCCTGAATGTTCAAGGTCAAGCCCACATATACTTGTTTCGAGTAAAAATCCAGCGCATTGGAGGCAGAGAGCGTAGCAAAACCCTGAGCGGCCCATAGGCCAAACCCCACACAAACCCATGTGCGATAACCAAATTCCATAAACCATTGACACAGGAATACAGTAAACAAGTGAATCTACACACAGAACTGACCCAACCATGACTAATTCCGGAGGTATCTCCTTCCATGCCCATCCAACTAAAACATTTCCCTTCACCCCAGAGACCTGCAGACAGAGGCGACGATCCATAGTTGCAGGGATAATAGAATTAGGATTGGAAACATACCCATGACAAAAACCTTGAACTAGAGGAGGCTGACCCAACACCCAGTGAAGTTGATCCATGGACACCTTCCTCAAGACAATGAGTAGCCCAGACCAAATCCACAATGAACAGAGCACACAAACATAATTACCAAACTTGACGAGGGATAAAATAATATTCATCGCCTTGTTAATAACTCTGCCACCTTCAGAGTAGGCATTAAATCCTTGCATGTGCATTGTCACCTATCCATGTGCTTCGTGCATATGGAGTGTGGCACAAGATTGTCTTGGGATATACATATTAAATGGTGGGCCGAAGCGTACCCATAGGATCCAGCTCACACCCCGATCGGGGAACACTTAACTTTCTTTAAATAGAGATAATAAATTAAATTAAAGGTAATTTATTTTAAGTAAATATCATAACTTTAATATAATAAAAAATGTTATGTTCCTTAGAGATTTTCTTAACAAGTCAAATTTTATAATTACTATTCCTTTTCTCTTTTAAGAAAAGTTCATCCACATTACAACTTATACACTATAATCTTGCACTTCTATAATGACTTTTATCATTCTACTCCTTAATTTTTTATGGTTGCATTGAATTATTTCAATGTGTACATTAAATTGTTTATTTTATTTAAAAATTTGTGTCAAATGTTTTATTGTAAAAAACAAAAGCTTTTGATGCTGGGAGGTGAGTGTAGGAAAGGCAATTCTTAGTTTTAGGGGGGCAATAGTTTTCATGCAGGAATAGAGCCTCAGATCCATGTCTAACAACTGAGTAGAAGCTTACACACTTTTACAAGGTCTCAAATTAGCCACCAACTAGAAGATAAGGAAGTTAACAATGCTCCAACTTGATTATTAAGCATGTGGTCTCAAAATATTCACCTTTAGATATCCATCTTGACTCTGTCCTAACCAGGAACTAACACAATTGTGAAAATATTGAAACGCGGCTTTGAATCATTTCACTAGATGGTGCCATGAAATACACTAACTTCCCATATAGCAAAGATAGTGAGGATAAGACAAGCTAGTTTATTTTGTGTGCTCCAATCCAAACCCATCTCATCTAACAAATGCCTTGAGCATTTTATTAGAATTAATTGTGGGACAATGCTTAATCCACATTTTATTTACGCATTGCCACCTTTTAAACTATGTAAACTTTGAAACGGGAACTATAAACTCAAAACGGGAACTCTGGCCAAAAAACCCCGAAAAAACATCAAAAACAGTGCTAAAAATGAAAAGTGTGTATACTGGAACGATGATTTT